>PQFF01000122.1:121537-178996 GCA_003547095.1 Diversispora epigaea
CAAGCCGAGGAGAACCAGAACCAAGCCGAGGAGAACCAAGCCGAGGAGAAAGAACACGACCTCCAGAGGTTCTTCTCCTTTTTGGACTTCTTTCCTCCTCCTCCCATTCTTCGGATTCCTCTTCGGTTGTATGTTCCGCTTCTAACTCTCCATCTCCAGGCTTTAATGGCAGTTTATTTTGAAGTTTTCGCTAAAAAATATAAAATTATATTAAAAATCATTTATAACGAAATATTACGATTTTTAACAATACACTTACAAAATTTATTTTCATTTGTTTTTTTAATAAATTTTCTGAAATTTGAATCCCCTTTACCTTGGGATTCAAAAAAAGTTGAGCTATTGCGACACCCCACGCAATATACATATTAGAGATTTTTTTTTTAGATTTCCAAACTCTATCTAAAATAATTTCCATATATGTACAATTATCTGAAAAAACTTCAAATAGGTTGCGGTAGGCGTCTTTAACTCTTTGGTCTGACTTCCAAGAATTAATCTCCGCCGGGGAGGATTGGAAATCTATGCGAGGGAGTTGAGATTCTCCAAAGATTTCAAAAATTGCTAACTTGACCTGGGAAGCGATTCCATCTCGCATTCCACGAAGTTTTTCTAGCAACTATTAATAAAAATATTTAATATAATAAAATAAAACGAAATATACTGTTTTTTATTTAATAAATAGTTCTTACTTTAGTTTTTATTTTTTTGAAAAAACTTGAATGGTGCCGCGAGTCCATTGATTCGTAAATATCCGGAAAGCTTTTCCTGATAACNACTTTTTCGGTTTCTTCTTTCAAATTCTTCTCAGAAGGAAATATATTTACTTTAAAAACATTCGTTGTGACTCGGGTAATTACATCCTTATTTAAAATTATCATAAATATTAATAATATGTTAAAATATAACGTATAAATTAGTTGAAATACTTACTTTTGAAAAATTCGGATCATTGTTTATTTCAGATAGAAGCTCAATGTTTTTGAGCCTCTTTTTAATATCTATTTGTTCTTTTAAAAGGGAATCCATTTTTTTATCAAGTGAATCGATTTTTGCTATTAATCGTTTCATATAACTTTCTGAAATATCTTAAAATTGTAAAAATTGATTTTAATAATAATATTAATATATTAATAAATAAAATGAATAAATATTTAATTACTAATTTCTTTTCTAGTTGCTTCTCTTTCTTCTTCTTCTTCAACTATAAACGGTGCAGTTGGTTCTGTTCCGGGTCTTGTGCGTCTTGATGTGATTGATGTGCTTGGTGTGGTGAATGCTGGTAATCCGGCAATGGCAGAAGCAAATATACTTTTATTACGCATTCTACTCATGTTGTCTTAATAATATAAAATATTAGGTTTATTTATAATTTATTCTGAAAAAATATTGTTATTTTCTTGAAATAAATTTTTTTTGAATTGAAAGACTTGGAAGAAAACTTCATCCTTAAATAACTTTTGAAAATATTATTTTTAAAATGATAGTAAACAATACAAATATACCTTCGATATATAATAATACATTTAATAATTTAAAATATAATGCAATGTATCGCTATTTTAATAAACGTATTAATTATTAAATAATACTCATTAAATTATAATCGTATAGATCATAAAAGAATTCCTTATTTCGAGATAATACACAATATATCGCTATTTTTAATATCGCATTCATTATTAAATAATACTCATTAAATTATCATTAAATTATCATTAAATTATCATTAAATTATCATTAAATTATCATTAAATTATCATTAAATTNGTCTTAATAATATAAAATATTAGGTTTATTTATAATTTATTCTGAAAAAATATTGTTATTTTCTTGAAATAAATTTTTTTTGAATTGAAAGACTTGGAAGAAAACTTCATCCTTAAATAACTTTTGAAAATATTATTTTTAAAATGATAGTAAACAATACAAATATACCTTCGATATATAATAATACATTTAATAATTTAAAATATAATGCAATGTATCGCTATTTTAATAAACGTATTAATTATTAAATAATACTCATTAAATTATAATCGTATAGATCATAAAAGAATTCCTTATTTCGAGATAATACACAATATATCGCTATTTTTAATATCGCATTCATTATTAAATAATACTTATTAAATTATTATTAAATTATCATTAAATTATCATTAAATTATCATTAAATTATAATTAAATTATCATCGTATTAATTATAAAACAAAGCCTTATTCGAAATACAAAAAAACTCCTCTGAATGCATCTCCTCTAAATGCATAACTCCTCTTAATGCATGGTCCCATGGTAGGACATACAATTTACATAGTGAGTTTGACTGTAATACACAATACACAATATATTGCCATTTTTAATCATCGTATTCATTAAAACAATACACAATATATTGCTATTTTTAATCATCGTATTTATTAAATAATAATCATTAAATTATTAAATACATAAGATAAAGCATCTAATAATTTAATAAAATAGTAAGGAAAAATAAAAATTTTAATATATAATTTTTTACAATAAATAATTTTATTTTTGTATTAAATATTTATTATATTTTACGAAAACTTCTACTATATGTCGTGACAAAATAAATAAATATGATCTCTTCGTTTGCATGTGACAAAAAAGAAATATGATATCCTTCGTTATGCTCCGAACAAAAAAAAATAATAATAAATATAATCGTTATATATCGATCTATAATATAGTGAATTGCAAACTATAAGAGTTGATTTTTTATACGATACACACTATTATAATCAATAANAATAAATAATTTTATTTTTATATTTTACGAAAACTTCTACTATATGTCGTGACAAAATAAATAAATATGATCTCTTCGTTTGCATGTGACAAAAAAGAAATATGATATCCTTCGTTATGCTCCGAACAAAAAAAAATAATAATAAATATAATCGTTATATATCGATCTATAATATAGTGTATTGCAAACTATAAGAGTTGATTTTTTATACGATACACACTATTATAATCAATAATGTTCTCGAACAATCCATTAAATAACTATTAATACTGATATTTCGTATAATGATACGTTATATAACGTTATTAGTTTATATCGTTCGTAATACGTTCTAGAACAGATCGTTCTAGAATGTTATTAATACTGATAGTTCGCAAACCGTACTAGAACGACCCGTTATATAACGTTATTAATACTTATCGTTCGTAAAACGTTGTAGAACGGATCATTCTAGAACGTAACGTTCGTAATACGCAATAAAATGCCGTATATCGAACGTAATAAATACTTTTCGTACTTATTGCATACTAGAACACCTTTATATAATTCCTGATGGTGAATGAAAAGTGCGATCTGTCAACATTCAACATTCACAATAATAATTCTTTATCATAGTCTGTAATATTAGAATCATTTTTTCTAAATAATTCTTTTGCCGCTTTAATACGACAAAGTTTTTTCTAAATTTAGAATATAATCATATAATTTAATATATAATTGACATAATAAAAGTAATAATTGTAAATAATAAATTATATACATCATTTTACTGATTGTTGGCATGTACACGACGAAGATCTTTCAGAAGTTTTCCAGAATTACGCATTCGCGTAGTGGCTCGTCAAGATTTATGTATACTATTGAGCCATTTCGTTAATTGTGTAACTGAAGGTCTAAATTTCGGTGCTAACGATTTTTGTAATTCTGATATTAATTTGTGACGAATTTCGCAATTATTTGTACTAGTAAATGTTTGGTTGTAATTAAGACTAAATTTGAAATTAATTGTTTTTATGATTGTTTTCATTTCATTCTGTAAAAAATAAAAAAAAATAATAAGAAATTACTTAAAACCACATTCTGAATGTTAACCGAATTATTAACCTTGGTGTCTTTTTCATTCTTTTTATCATCTGATTCAGTATCTTCTTCTTCTGAATCATTGCCAAACACTCTTTTTCCTTTATTTGTTCTGACGATTTTTTTGGATTTTAATTTTCGTCCTTTTGAATGTTTTGAAGGAATTATTTCAAGTTCAGTACCAGAATCACCTGGACTGGATCTTACCAAAATAGATTCCGGAATTCGATATTTTCGAAATCAATTAAAATTTTTTATGAGCTGATCATTTTTAACACCGAATTGTTGATTTATATTTGTCAGAAAATCTATTTCTTTCTTCATTTAATTTATATTTTCTTAGCTTTTTTCTAATTTTTCTTCAAAATCAATTTCTATTTGAGAGTTTTGTTTTTTAAATTTGGCAATTTTCTCTTTTAATTTTTGATTTTCTGAAAATGAGATAAAATCCAGAAGCATATTTTGTGAAACAAAGCTTATTTTGGAAACAATATAGCAAATAGAATATATACAAGTATTTATCAGTTTTTAATTCGTCTACTGTCTCTAGAATTGTATTTTTAAGTTCTTCTGAAAAGTGTTGTTGGCCTATTTATACCTTTAAAAGAAAATAGGGAACGACAACTAAAGCAGAAAAAAACTATATATAAAAGATCACACAACAGTTATATGTAATATACTATAGTTGAAAGGTTTGTAAATAAATACAATAATGAAGGATTTAAATATGTGATTTTATTCGAAAGAGGCAAGGGTGAGGTTTCAACGGGGTTATAGAGAACAAATCTCTATCGTCTTAAAGACAATTTATAAAGAAACCAATTCTTTAACTACAGGGTTTTCAACAAATGAAAAGGTTATTATTTACCAAGAATAATAATATCAAAGTATATAAATTATAATATTCAATGTCACCAAGACTTTATTATCAATTTATTACTCACTACGAGCTAAATACATTTAATAGGTTTGTACTAAAGTGTATTGAAACTTATATTGATTTGTATCTAACTGTATCTAACTGAAGACTGAAATTAAGGGAAAACTCAGCCTATTTATAACTAATAATTCTTGCCATCATCTATATCGTCACGTATGCCATCAAGTATGCCATCATGCGTGTTATCATGCATGCCACCATCTATGCCATGGCTCTTGTCATCACTTATGCTATCGCGTTACTGATCGATAATAAATTATTAATCTAGATATACTAATTTAGGTAACAACTAATAATTCATAATACATGACTAAATTGATTTACAATAATATAATAACTATAATAAAGATAATAATAAAATAATAAGAAAATACAGATAAGAAAATATAGCTATATAAATAATAAAATAAAAACTATGTTAACAGTGTACAGTTTGAGAAGCAGAAGTCTGTTCCTTATATAATCGTAGTAGACAAATATTGTATTTTTCTTTTAAAGAAAAGATATCAACATTTTTTTTAAAAGTTTCAGAAAATTCTGGTTCATTATGAACAAAAGAAAGTTTATTTTACAAAAAAGAAGGTTCAATGCGTCTTTTTATATGAATTTGCGATGTTCGCGATTCTTGAAACATTATAAAAAAAAATAAGTAGAAAAAAAAAAAAAATAAGAAATAATAGAAAGAAAAAAGAAAAAATAAGAAATAATAGAAAGAAGAAAAAAAAAATAAGAAATAATAGAAAGAAGAAAGAAAAAATAAAAAATAATAGAAAGAAGAATGAAAAAAAAAAAAAAAAGAGAAAGAAGAATGAAAAAAAAAGGAGAAAAGAAAAAGCGCGAAAAAATAAAACGAAAAAAGTATATAAAAATATATAAAAAGTAGAAAAAAAAAGTAGAAAAAAAAAGTAGAATGAAAAAAGTATAAAAAAAGTATAGTAAAAAATAGAAAAAAATGTAATCAAGTCTATTTCAGAAAGTAATTGGATGTTTTAAAGAATAATTAAGAAAGTAATGAATTAAAGTAAGAACGAAAAAAAAACACTTTTATTTGTAAATTTTATTATTCTTACATTATTCTTACACTATTTTTACACCATTTTTACACTATTCTTACGCTATTCTTACTAGGGTTCCGCAAAGTCGAATCGGATCAGATTTTATCAATATTCAGATCGAATCCGATATTTTAATTCTTAATCCGAATCCAGATTCATCATATACGGATTCAACTTTTTAAAATCTGAATCCAATTTTGATTATATTCGGATCGATTCGAATCAAATCCGAATATTCAAATTTATTAAAAAATATTNAAAAAAAAAAAAAAAAATAAAAAAAAAAAAAAAAAAAAAAAAAAAAAAGAAAAAAAAAAAAAAAAAAAAAAAAAAAAAAATAAAAAAAAAAAAAAAAAAAAAAAAAAAAAAGAAAAAAAAAAAAAAAAAAAAAAAAAAAAAAAAGAGAAAGAAGAATGAAAAAAAAAGGAGAAAAGAAAAAGCGCGAAAAAATAAAACGAAAAAAGTATATAAAAATATATAAAAAGTAGAAAAAAAAAGTAGAAAAAAAAAGTAGAATGAAAAAAGTATAAAAAAAGTATAGTAAAAAATAGAAAAAAATGTAATCAAGTCTATTTCAGAAAGTAATTGGATGTTTTAAAGAATAATTAAGAAAGTAATGAATTAAAGTAAGAACGAAAAAAAAACACTTTTATTTGTAAATTTTATTATTCTTACATTATTCTTACACTATTTTTACACCATTTTTACACTATTCTTACGCTATTCTTACTAGGGTTCCGCAAAGTCGAATCGGATCAGATTTTATCAATATTCAGATCGAATCCGATATTTTAATTCTTAATCCGAATCCAGATTCATCATATACGGATTCAACTTTTTAAAATCTGAATCCAATTTTGATTATATTCGGATCGATTCGAATCAAATCCGAATATTCAAATTTATTAAAAAATATTCGAATCGGTTAAAAAATATTCAAATTTGTTAAAAAAATATTCGAATCCATTAAAAAAATATTTGAATTCGTTAAAAAAAAATATTCGAATCCATTAAAAAATATTCGAATCCATTAAAAATTTTGATAAATAAAAGATTTTTTCTCCTCCCCCTAGAATTCTTCTATCTTACTTTTTTTTCCTCTCTTTCTCCTAGAATTTTTTTATCTCACTTGTTTCTTTTCACACCTATAGAATCCTTGGATTACAGATCAATTCGAATCCAAAAAAACAATATCCGGATCTGTTGAATCTTATTTTTTCTAAATTCGAATCGATCCATGATTTGAAACCTTAAAATCCTATCCGGATTTATACAGTGCAATCCAGATCCGATCCGTGATTCAAATTTTTTTTACGAAACCCTAATTTTTACACTATTCTTATATCAAAATAATTTCGGATTCAGAAATCTTATTGATTTTTTTTTTATCTTATTATATATTGATTTTTTAAATATTTTTTTTTATATTTTTAGAATATTTTTAGAATAATTTAGAAAAAATAATATTAATTTAGGAAAAAATAATAAGAAAAAGATCATTAGTTTCCGTATTATATGAAGATAATACATCTTCGAATAGAAATAGAAATAGTAGAAATAGATTAATTTCTAATATACTAGGTGAAGAATCAACCTCAAGTCAACCATCAAGTAGTAGTAGATTAGTTTTATGTAATTGTCCGAAATATAATGGAAGATTAATAAATCTTCGTACAAAGGTAATTCATGATTTGTCTAAAGTGAACGAATTGATGAATCTTCATCATTAAAATCAACTACACTTACGCAAAATGTTAATCTACTAGAAATAGAAAAGGATAACATTATCCTAAATCTTACCTTCTTACCTAGAATACGTTCAAAAAGACATACAAATCAACCAATTTCGGTTGAAATTTCTATTATAATCGCTGATGATGAAGTTTTAAATATTTCTTCTAAAGATGAAATAGAAGAAATAGAAGAAATAAGTATTGAAAGTAAAGAAGAATCGGTTAATGAATTTTCTAATATTTTTGAAAATTATTCATTACCAAATTATGATCCTGATGAGTTGATTGATCCAAAATCGACAAATAATAATTTATATCTATGGATTCTATTATGGATAATGAGCTTTCGGATAAAATTCAACTTACCTGAAACTGTCACAGAATCGTTAATAAAGTTCATTAAATTATTGTTATCGAAAATTGGTAATTCCAAATTTGATATTTTTTCTAATTCAATATATATAACAAAAAAAGAACTTGGATTAAGAGATGATTTTTACTCTTTTCCTACATGTCTAAAATGCTATAAGCTTTATAATAAGCAAGAAGTGGAAGATTATAAAGAAAATAATACCAATTCTGTCATAAAATGTCGGTACGTCAAATTTCTAAATTCAGCAACTAGATAAAATCATCAATGCCAAACAATATTATCCGAACAAGTTTCAACAATAGATAGATTTAAGTTAAAATTCAAGTTGATTTATCTATTTATCAGAATTTGACAATAATTGATGGTATTTTATAATTATCCAAATTTTAAAAATTTCCTTCAACATTAGTTAAATCAAACGAATTCTGATAAAATTTTATCAGACATTTATAATAATCAAATTTGGAAGAGTTTCAAAGAAACAAATAACGAAAATTCACCAAATTTCTTCCGAAATGAGATAGCGGATTCACATTTTGATTTAATGATAAACCTTGACTGGTTTTAACCTTATGATAGTACTATTTATAGTACTGGAGTAATTTATGCTGCAATTTGTAATCTGCCCAGATATATCCGATTTAAACGTGAAAATTTACTAATTCTTGAACTATTGCTAGGTCTAAATGAAGTTAGCCTACATAAAATAAATCATTATTTGATACCAATTGTGAACGAATTGAAATCACTTTGGAATGGAATTATTCTAAATAAGACAGATAATTGTCCGAATGGAAAGAAAATCCGGACAGCTTTAATATTAGTTTCTTGTAATGTACCTGCTGCTAAAAAAATCTGTGGTCACATTTCGGTATTAGTATCTTGCCATCAATACGAAAAAAAGGCAAATTACGAAAATCGGCAACATAATTTTGTTGGGATAGATAATATGAACAATTGGTTTATTGCAAAAGATTCATCCAAGCATCTTGAAAATGCTTTAAGATAGAGAGGTTGCAATTCGGATTCTACTAGAAAAAAATTTACAAAAAGTAGTGAAGTAAGATGGTCAGAATTGTTACGCCTATATATGTTTCCAAAATTGATTTTGGATTTTTGAGGTATTTCGACTTTTTGAGATTTATGTAGAATCTATTCTATATATAGAAATAAAAAAAAATACCCAGTTATATGTATCTTCAATCAAAGAATAAATCTGGGTGATTAAAAAATTTCGGGTTTTAAGTAAAATAATTTCGTCTTCTATGAAAAACTATTTCGACTTTTTTCCTCAAAATTGCAATTTCGGAGTTTCAAAATAATTTTACGTGCAAATATAGTTACGCCTACCTTATTTTGATCCAATTCAATTTATAACAGTTGATCTTATGCATTGTTTATTTTTGGGTATTGCAAAATGGATTGTGAAATGAATTTGGGTAGATATGGAAGTTTTATCATCAAATAATTTAAATAATATTCAAAAAAAAATGAATGAATTTCAAGTTCCCGCTAATTTGGATCGAATTTCAGAAAAAATCTACTGTGGTGAAGGTTTTTCTAATTTTATTGCTGATCAATGGAAAATCTTTATTTCAATTTATGTTACTATACATCAGTAAATTTTTTTAAACGTAAGCCTTCGAAGTCCTTCACTCTGATAACCTTCGAATACCTCCAATATAAACGTAATATTTACGAAGGTTATTGGTACCGAAAACTTTCATTTTTATTAATAAAACGTAATACTCCGGAGGTTATTGATATCGATAACCTTCAATAACCTTCACTTTATCATAATAAACGTAATATTTGCGAAGATTATTGGTCTGATAACCTTCAATAACCTTTGAAAACAAAATTATTACAATAACCTCTGACATAAAAAATTTCCTGATGTAGTACTTTGGGAGTATTTAGAAAAAATTTGTCATCTTTTTGTAAATTGAATTCTAAAAATTAAATCTTTAGATGAAATAAATAATAAATCAGAAATTTTGCATTAAAATCATTTGAATTCAGTAATTTTTTTTTCGAAATGATAAGATAAAATTTTGCGAAAAAAGTATTATATAAATTTCAGTATAAATTTGGAAATTCTGAATTTTGGTTGAAACTAAAATCTGAATTTCTGAATTTTGACTAAAATTTATTAACGGTCGAATTTNAATAATATTCAAAAAAAAATGAATGAATTTCAAGTTCCCGCTAATTTGGATCGAATTTCAGAAAAAATCTACTGTGGTGAAGGTTTTTCTAATTTTATTGCTGATCAATGGAAAATCTTTATTTCAATTTATGTTACTATACATCAGTAAATTTTTTTAAACGTAAGCCTTCGAAGTCCTTCACTCTGATAACCTTCGAATACCTCCAATATAAACGTAATATTTACGAAGGTTATTGGTACCGAAAACTTTCATTTTTATTAATAAAACGTAATACTCCGGAGGTTATTGATATCGATAACCTTCAATAACCTTCACTTTATCATAATAAACGTAATATTTGCGAAGATTATTGGTCTGATAACCTTCAATAACCTTTGAAAACAAAATTATTACAATAACCTCTGACATAAAAAATTTCCTGATGTAGTACTTTGGGAGTATTTAGAAAAAATTTGTCATCTTTTTGTAAATTGAATTCTAAAAATTAAATCTTTAGATGAAATAAATAATAAATCAGAAATTTTGCATTAAAATCATTTGAATTCAGTAATTTTTTTTTCGAAATGATAAGATAAAATTTTGCGAAAAAAGTATTATATAAATTTCAGTATAAATTTGGAAATTCTGAATTTTGGTTGAAACTAAAATCTGAATTTCTGAATTTTGACTAAAATTTATTAACGGTCGAATTTAAGATAAATTTTTGCGAAAAGAGTATATTTCCAAAATTGACATTTTGACAATAAAACAACATCAAAATATTGTATAAATTTCAGCACGAATTCAAAAATTCTGAATTTTGATCGAAATTTAAAAATCACTTCAAAATTTCCTGAAATTTCTAAGAGTCGATTTTTTTTTAACAATCAGCCGAAAGTTAACCGAATTTTGATATTGCCGATTTGCCTTATTTCGCTTACAATATTGTGAATAAAATATGCTTATTTTATATATAATTTCTAAATATCTAATAATCAGCAAGAAACAAGAATTTTTTTAATAAATTCTGAATTTTTGCCAAATTTTATTAATAAGTCGAAATATTATATTTTCGAAATGGATAAGCTGAATTTAGGTAGAATTGTTCTGAAATTTTATATTTTCGAAATGTCCATTTCAACAAGAAAACAGTGTATCAAAATATTGTACCAAATTTTAGCACGAATTCGGAAATTCCAAATTTTGGTTGAAATTTAACTTAAAGTTAATTTTTAAGTTTCGATCAAAATTTGGAATTTCTGAATTTTGGTTGAAATTTATTAATGGTTAAATTTAAGCTGATTTTTTTGGCAATCAGTCGAAAGTCAGCCGAATTTTGATATTGCTGATTTACCTCATTTCGACTATACTTGCACGCAAAATTATTTTGGGGCCCTGAAATTGCAATTTTGGGGAAAAAAGTCGAAATAATTTTTTATAGAAGACGAAATTATTTTACTTAAAACCCAAAATTTTTTGACTATCCAGATTTATTCTTTGATTAAAGATACACATAACTGGGTACTTTTTTTACTTCCATATATAAAATAGATTCTGCATAAATCTTAAAAAGTCGAAATACCTCAAAAATCTAAAATCAATTTTGGGAACATGTATAATTTCGACTAGTGATATAGATTCTGTAATTAATAACTTTTCATTTATTTTCGTAAACTTATAATAACATTATATTTATTTCAATAATTTCACAGCATGTTAATATATGCTGAGAATATTACACGATCTATTAAAAACATTAAAAATATTAGAAACAGAAATTATATGATAATACTTATTTGAAAATTTCATTACGAATATTTACAGTATATTTATAATATTTATATGAGATTGAAAATTTCATAAAATTATAATAATAATGTGAAATGTCGATTGAAAATTGTTACAATATCATTAATAGTACAATGTCAATTAAAATTGATGCGATAAACTTTGAAGAATATTGCTAACAATACAATGTCAATTAAAATTGATACGATAAATTTTGAAGAATATTACTAATAGTGCAATGTCAATTAAAATTGCTGTAATAAACTTTGAAGGATATTGTTAACAATACAATGTCGATTAAAATTGCTGCATTATAAATGTATACGGAATACAATAAAAATAAATGTGCTAAGATTTATGAAAATTAAATATAGGTAATGACCATCGAAATTTAACGAAACGATATATTATAAATATTTAATATAAGCGAAGGTTATCAAGAACCTCCGATACAAGATAACTACAAAAATGATAATATTTGTAAGATTTCGTCATATAAAAATATCAAAATCGGTAACCTTCAAAAGTTACCGAAAACTTCCGAAGGATAACGTACACTAGTCGAAAATTTATAAAACCTACACCTAAAGCTCTTCATAAATTAAACTGAGTCAAGTCAAGTCCAAAAGTTTAAATTTGGCTCGAGCTTAAATTTATAAGTTAAGCTTAAGCCAAGCTGAGTCTATATAAGTAAAGCTTGGCTTGGCTCACAGGTTTGCGAGCCTCATAGTAGGTTTGCAAGTTTTATGAAAGCTTATAAACTTAATACATCAGGAAACTTTTCGGGGCGTAAATTTACAGAAAATTTATAGGACCTACAGAAATTTACACCTAAAAAAAACAATTTTTTTGACTTTGATCACTATTTATAAGACAGGGAGCGATTTTTTACTAAGATATTCCTATGACAGATCGAAAGATCTGGTTCTTAGCTACAAGATAATATGTGTTTCATTTCTGTAATATCAATATTCGCGAAGATATTCACGTTTAAAGTTTCACATTTGTGAAAAAATTTCCGCGTAAATTTTCCAAAAATTTTTGTAATTCTACCGGAAATTTCTATGACGTCATGTAAATTTCCGGCTGAATTATGTAAATTTTCGAAAAATTTACACAGAAATTTTTTCACAAATGTGAAACTTTAAACGTGAATATCTTCGCGAATATTGATATTACAGAAATGAAACACATATTATTTTGTAGCTAAGAACCAGATCTTTCGATCTGTCATAGGAATATCTTAGTAAAAAATCGCTCTCTGTCTTATAAATAGTGATCAAAGTCAAAAAAATTGATTTTTTTAGGTGTAAATTTCTGTAGGTCCCGTAAATTTTCTGTAAATTTATGTTTCGAAAAGTTTCCTGATATAGTTCACAAGTTTTTTTTAATAATATGATTTTATTTATGAATATTTGTTAAAATCGTACAAAAATTTAACTCTATTTGTATCTTTATGTGTGGAACACTTTTACTTAGAGACTTAACTAAGATTTAGAAAGTGGTTTTTAAGATCTAATGAATTAAAGTTTTTTTAATAATATGATTCTATTTATGAATATTTGTTAAAATCATACGAAAATTTAATTCTAGCTGTATTTTTATGTGTGGAACACTTTTATTTAGAGGTTTAACTAAGGTTTAGAAAGTGGTTTTCAAAATCGAATGAGTTTAATAATTTTTAAATTTAAATTNGAATTATGTAAATTTTCGAAAAATTTACACAGAAATTTTTTCACAAATGTGAAACTTTAAACGTGAATATCTTCGCGAATATTGATATTACAGAAATGAAACACATATTATTTTGTAGCTAAGAACCAGATCTTTCGATCTGTCATAGGAATATCTTAGTAAAAAATCGCTCTCTGTCTTATAAATAGTGATCAAAGTCAAAAAAATTGATTTTTTTAGGTGTAAATTTCTGTAGGTCCCGTAAATTTTCTGTAAATTTATGTTTCGAAAAGTTTCCTGATATAGTTCACAAGTTTTTTTTAATAATATGATTTTATTTATGAATATTTGTTAAAATCGTACAAAAATTTAACTCTATTTGTATCTTTATGTGTGGAACACTTTTACTTAGAGACTTAACTAAGATTTAGAAAGTGGTTTTTAAGATCTAATGAATTAAAGTTTTTTTAATAATATGATTCTATTTATGAATATTTGTTAAAATCATACGAAAATTTAATTCTAGCTGTATTTTTATGTGTGGAACACTTTTATTTAGAGGTTTAACTAAGGTTTAGAAAGTGGTTTTCAAAATCGAATGAGTTTAATAATTTTTAAATTTAAATTAATTTATTTATCATTTTTTATATTTTAGTGACTTTATTTAAAGCCACAAATTTTATCTGTTACGCAACGGATAGAATTTTTTTATTATTCTATCCATTGCACAATAGATAAAATTTTTTATGTTATTTTATTTGTTGCGCAACAAATAAAATTCGTAATTTTAAATAAAGCTACTAAAATATAAAAAGATAATAAATAAATTAATTTAAATTTAAAAATTATTAAATTTATTTGATTTTGAAAACTACCTTCTAAACCTTAATTGAGCCTCTAAGTAAAAATGTTCTGCATATAAAAATACAACTAAAATTAAATTTTTGTATGATTTTAGTAAATATTCATAAATAGAATCGTATTATCAAAAAAACTTCAATTTATTAAATCTTGAAAACCACTTTCTAAACCTTAGTTAGGTCTCTAAGTAAAAATGTTCCACATATAAAGATACAGATAAAGTTAAATTTTTATATGATTTTAACAAATATTTATGAATAGAATCGTATTATTAAAAAAAACTTCTGAACTATTAAGTTTATGAGCCTTCATAAAATTTGCAAGCTTACTATGAGACTCACGAGCTGGCTTGAGTCTTATGAATCAAACCTTAGTTGAGCTTGGCTCATGAGCCTATAAGCCTATAATATCAAGTTTGGCTTGACTTGACTTAGTTTAGCTCGCTAGGCTCATGAGTTTTAAAGTTTTTAAAAAGTTTTACTTACACCTATTGGGTATCAGATATATATGTTCTTAAAATTAATTTTAGATTTTTGAAATATTTCATCTTTTTGAGATTTGTGCAGAATCTATTCTATATATGAAAGTAAAAAAAGTATCCAGTTATATGTATTTTTGATCAAGGGATTTATCTGGGTGATTAAAAAATTTTGGGTTTTAAGTAAAATAATTTCGTCTTCTATAAAAAACTATTTCGACTTTTTTTTTCAAAATTGCAATTTCGGGACCCCAAAATAATTTAGTGTACAAGTATAGTACCAGATAGATGTAGGTTTTATAAATTTTTAACCAGTGGTAGTAATAATCAACAGTTAATATTAAACTTCAAAGGTTTTCGTTATAAAAAATTTTCTGATGTATAATTGAAAATTATGTTAAAATACCCATTTTTTTTATCATATTTTTTGTTCTATTAGAATTTTTAGAATTACCATTTTTTATCATATATTTTTTGTACTATTAGAATTTAACCTTTACCATTTTTGGAATATTCATAGAATATTTATTATACAACACAATGCCCTGTGTTACCGAAGTCATGATATTTTGTCTCGTTCTAGGTGATGCAGTTGAAAATGCTTTCGTTGTTGATATCAAAGAAAACAAGACCATTTCACATCTCAAAGATGTCATTAAGGAAAAGACAGGTCTTAATATTCCTGCAAACAAACTGAGGTTATGGAAGGTTGATATTCCTCAAAGCAAAGAAAACCAAAAAAATATAATATCTGTCGAAGTAAACATCAAAGAAGAATTAGCAGGTGAAGAGTTGGCTCCATTTGAAATTATAAACAACTATTTTGACAAATCTAGTATTCACATTCAAATAATTGTACAACTGCCCACCACTACTGGTAAATATTTTTCAATGTTTTATCTTTCGAAAAATAGTTTTATATTTTGTTTTCTATATAATATATTACAGTTCTTTTTTATTTGTTTATTCATAATCACCATCTTTACTTTTTGATAAGCAAATAGGTCAAGGACATTTTAATATGCAAAGTTGTAACCTTGATTATCTGCCTCGACAAGGTATGTATAAATTAGTATTTTGGATCTTTTAATTGCATTGTTTATATTTCTAACAATTAATCTTTCTTTAGATGGTCGTGGTGGTACTTTGCTATCTTATAATTTGACGACAGGTTATTCTATTGAAGATGTTTCTCTTACTGACCCTGACATCAGCATGAGATCTGAGATTATACTTTCTTTGATAAAAGATCTTATGCAGAAAAAGATTATATTTATTCGGTCTCCTCCCTATTCTGGAAAAACATCATTAGCACAACTTTTGGAAAATTACTTAGTTCAATCACAAGATTTTTCAGAATACAGGGTAATAAGAATTTCAATGCTTTGGGCATCAGTTGTGAAAATGAAATGCAATTGGAATACATTTGGAACGGTATGGAAGAATATTATTGGTGTAAGTTGGCTTGAGTGGATTGGACAGTGTAAAAGCATTCCTTCGATTTTAATAATGGATGAAGTTCAAATGATTTATATGGACGATTATGAAATTGTCAGAAGTATGAATACAAAAACTGCATTGGGTTTTTGGAATACCATTAAGGCCAACCTTCAAGAATTATCAAATATTTATATCATTATGTTTGGAACCTATGGATATGGCGTTAATTCTACAGGACTTTCAACCCCTGTCACAATACCACCAGATAATTGCAAAAGTTTTTTTGATATTAAATTTACTGATGATGAGTTATGGAACTATGTTAAAAATTTCTGCAACAGGCACTTTGTATTATTAGATAATAACACCTTTAATGACATTATCTCAAAATTTAATAGATATATTCAAAAAGCAACGGCAGGACATGTAGGTTTAGTTCGTCACATATTGCATAATACAAAAAGTGCAATGAAGTGGCGAATTCATGAAAATGTACTAACTTGGAAGGACATATTTGTGTATCTAAATTCAAATAAATTTAATTTGACTATTGATGAATGTCGTGTTTCACCCAAAATAAAAAGTTTTTCTACTGAGCAATTGGAAATATGTGAAAGTGTTTACTTAAATGGGAAGTTTATTTTCAGACCTTCTGATAAAAGCACTCAACAGTTAGTCAAATCTGGAGTTCTTGTGGCTAATGATGAGGAACTATATTTTTCAGCACCTCTCATTATGCGATCATTTTTTCAGCAATGTTATGGAAGTTTTAATAATATTAAAATTATCCCTTCATCATTATATTATTTTATTGTGAAAACTTTCACAACAATATGTAATGGACAAAGCAGAAAAATTTTAAGAAAGATGCTTGAATTTGAAACTGATAGATATCTTCTAGAACAAACATGGCAGAAGGAATTTTATAAAGTCGCAACACAAGTATTAGGAAAAGCTTACTTTATATCATGTAATATAGAAGCAGTTTTTGAATGTGATGGATACATAGATTTTTATATAGATAAGTTAGAATGGGCAATAGAACTTTTGAGAGATGATAAGGGTATGGCTGAATATAGTAGGAGATTTGAACCTGTGGGAGAATATAAAGAGATTGTTAGATATGCAAAGAGTATAGCTATTATTGACATTTGTAATGAATCAAAAAAAGTTCGAAAACTGCAGAAGGATTTCGTATATGTGTCATGCTCTGAAAATTATAATACATTTAAAATAGAATGTCTTGGCAAAGAATCTTTGACTATTAATATTAGAGATTAGATTTAAATACACATTTTTCATTTATTTTTTTTTGATTAAAAATAAATATGATAATATTTGTACAAGTTGCATATTTTATTGTTAAAGTTTTTTAAGTATATGTTTATTATTTTGAGTACATAATACAACTAAAAATTGATGATAGAGTAGTGGGTATTTAAAAGGAAAAAGTATTTTGAACCTTAACCCATAAAATGAGAGTTCCTTCCTGCTACTTCATATTACTACCTAAGTTATTATTACATTAGTTCTTTATTTTTTGTACTAAATCGAAGTAATAAATTACTAGCAATCACAAAATATGACGACTTCGTACTATATTACAAATCGGGTGATCGTTTACCTATAAAATTATCATTACGTATATCACTGATAATTAGCAATTCTATACATGTCGTCAAAACTAATTTGACCTTGACTCAACTCTTAAAATTTCAATTTTTAATTGCGTCTGACTCAACTAATTGCATCAATCACTAATAAAAATCAAAATTTACTTTGACTCAACTCCAATTTTTCTCAATTTTAATTGCGTCTGACTCAATTCAATAGTTTTGACGACATGTATAGGCAATTTCTCATGTATCACTTGAAATTTTGTTTGTTATTTAATTTAGATGCAATATATTCCTATTTCAGAATAAATGACACTTTGGCAAAAATATCATTTTTGATATATCTATAGTTATTTTTTTTATACGCTCATTTTTAAGTAACATGATGTAACTAATATATATTGTTCACATAATTTATAAAATATAAATATCACATAACCATTAAGTTATTTTTAGTATATTCCGATAAACATAGACACTTGCTTATATTATAGATATTGTGCATCTTGTTATATTAATAATCTATTTTTTAAAAATCTTACTTGTTCTTAAAGGTTATTTATTTACTACCTTATCACAAAAAATGAAAGAATAACTTTAAGAGAAAAATTTTAAAATAAAAGTTTTAAAATTTTTTTTTAAATTATACATTTAAATAATTAATTTTTTTTTGTTTCATTTTATAATATGATACTAAGTAATTACAAAAATTTTTTATTTACATTATTTATATTAAATACAATAAACAATATATTAATATTTTCAACTGAACTTTTTGAACAAAAATGTTATATAACGTAATACTAATGTTATATTCTACATCAGTAAATTTTTTTAAACGTAAGCCTTCGAAGTCCTTCACTTCGATAACCTTCGAATACCTTCAATATAAACGTAATATTTACGAAGGTTATTGATACCGAAAACCTTCATTTTTATTAATAAAACGTAATACTCTGGAGGTTATTGATATTGATAACCTTCAATAACCTTCATTTTATCATAATAAACGTAATATTTGCGAAGGTTATTGGTCCGATAACCTTCAATAACCTTCATTTTAGCATAATAAACGTAATATTTACGAAGGTTATTGATACCGAAAACCTTCATTTCTATTAATAAAACGTAATCCTCTGGAGGTTATTGAAGGTTATCGGACCAATAACCTTCGCAAATATTACGTTTATTATGCTAAAATGAAGGTTATTGATATTGATACCCTTCAATACCCTTCATTTTATCATAATAAACGTAATATTTACGAAGGTTATTGATACCGAAAACCTTCATTTCTATTAATAAAACGTAATACTCTGGAGGTTATTGATATTGATAACCTTCAATAACCTTCATTTTATCATAATAAACGTAATATTTGCGAAGGTTATTGGTCCGATAACCTTCAATAACCTTTGAAAATGAAATTATTACATTAACTTCCAATTAGTGTTCTAAGTCGGTTTAAAAAAATCGGCCTGGCTAAGTCTATATTTTAAAATCAACTTAGCTGGCTTAGTCGGCTAAAGCCAAATTTCTTAATATAGAAATAAAATTTATGAGCATGTTTTGTGAAAATCATGTAAAAGTCATGTAAAAGTCATGTGTTCAATTAGCACATCAGCAAAGGTATCGTTTTTGATATATCTATGGTTATTTTTTGGAGTGTCCTTAAAATAGACCCTGAGTCTAGGTTTTTATCCTAGACACCCTATATAAATAAATTTTTTTAAAGTAGCTAACACGTAATACATACAATTATGGTCTAGATTAAGAGTGTAGACCCTGGGTCTAGGATAAATTTATCCTATTTTTTGATACACTCATTTTTAAGTAACGTGATGCAACTAATATACATTGTTCACATGATTTATAGAATATTATATCACATGACCATTGAATAATTAGTTGTAAAGTATCAAAAAAATAACTATAGGTATATCAAAAAAATAACCGTTGGTATATCAAAAACGATACTTTTGCAATACATCAATAATAAACTCGATAAAAAAAAAGAAAATATTCAATCAAAAAAATATTTGTATACTTCATCTTTTAAATTGTTATTTTTATTTAATTGATAAAAAATAAAAAAAAAAATTGCTAATTAATAAAAATTCCTCATGCTACTTTGTCATTTTTTTAATAAAAAAAATCGGCTAAAAAAATCAAAAAAATTACCCTATATAGTATCGGCTTAGTTGATTTTCAAAAAATTGGCCGACTAAGCTGGTTAAATTGGCTAAGTTGGCTAATGACCTTTCGGCTTCGAACACTACCTCCGATATAAAAAATTTCCAGATGTAGTATTTTTAAATCAACTTAACAAAATTTTTTTCAAAAAATACTTTTTTTTTTTACTTTTTAACAAAATTTTTTCTTCAATTTCAATTAACTACACTTAAGAGTCAAGATTATACTTGCACGCAAAATTATTTTGGAATCCCGAAATTACAATTTCAGGGAAAAAAGTCGAAATAGTTTTTTATAAAAGACGAAATTATTTTACTTAAAACCTGAAATTTTTTGATCATCCAAATTTATTCTTTGATTGAAGATACACATAACTATACTTGCACGCAAAATCATTTTGGGGTCCTGAAATTGATATTTTGGGGAAAAAAGTCGAAATAGTTTTTCATAGAAGACGAAATTATTTTACTTAAAACCCGAAATTTTTTGACCACCCAGATTTATTCTTTGATTAAAGATACACACAACTGGGTACTTTTTTTACTTCCATATATAAAATAGATTCTGCATAAATCTTAAAAAGTCGAAATACCTCAAAAATCCAAAATCAATTTTGGGAACATGTATACACATAACTAAATACTTTTTTTACTTCCATATATAGAATGGATTCTGCATAAATCTCAAAAAGTTGAAATACCTCAAAAATTCAAAATCAATTTTGGAAACATGTATAGTCAAGATAGCCTACTACAAATATCGCATGAGAAAAAAAAATGATAAATATAAATATTTAATTTATATGTTAAAAAAGTAAAGNAAAAAGTCGAAATAGTTTTTTATAAAAGACGAAATTATTTTACTTAAAACCTGAAATTTTTTGATCATCCAAATTTATTCTTTGATTGAAGATACACATAACTATACTTGCACGCAAAATCATTTTGGGGTCCTGAAATTGATATTTTGGGGAAAAAAGTCGAAATAGTTTTTCATAGAAGACGAAATTATTTTACTTAAAACCCGAAATTTTTTGACCACCCAGATTTATTCTTTGATTAAAGATACACACAACTGGGTACTTTTTTTACTTCCATATATAAAATAGATTCTGCATAAATCTTAAAAAGTCGAAATACCTCAAAAATCCAAAATCAATTTTGGGAACATGTATACACATAACTAAATACTTTTTTTACTTCCATATATAGAATGGATTCTGCATAAATCTCAAAAAGTTGAAATACCTCAAAAATTCAAAATCAATTTTGGAAACATGTATAGTCAAGATAGCCTACTACAAATATCGCATGAGAAAAAAAAATGATAAATATAAATATTTAATTTATATGTTAAAAAAGTAAAGATAAATCTATATAAAGAGTATTATTTAAAATAAAATAATATCAAAATATTATTTAAAGAAGAGAAATTATAATAATATATATATAATGAAATATTTTGTTATATATTGAAATATGTAATAAATAAACGAAATCATTAAATCACACTAGTAGTATTGTGCACCACATTATGTAATCATATATGATTACATATTACTCATGACAGTATTTATAAACACGTGCCAATTATTTTGCTTTATAAAGTAAATATGCAGCAAAACGATCAACGCGTCGTACTTGTTTTATGTTATGCAGCAAAGGAAACTTTTATGTTGCATACCTTTTGAAAAATTGAAATATCTATTAATGAAATTAACAATGAAAATAGTAAACCATTGGATGATGAGATTGATGAAATTGAGGATTGTAATTGAAATAATAAGATCTCAGCCACTCTTGAAAACCTGAAATTAGATATTAAAAAAATAAATATAAAAAATAAAGTTTAGGTATGTCTAAATGAAATTCGTCTTTATCTTCAACTTGTAAAATGCAACTATTCAAAAATAGGTGCAAACAAAGTTATTGTTAATGCAGTAGGAAAAGGAGTTTATTATGCTAGATGCATTTGTTCTTGGGTACATAAATATATAATAACTCACCAAATTCACTACTCTTGTTGAGAACACATCAGTAATTATATTAATTCGAAGGTTTTCGAAATTATATCGTAACGTTAGATTTCGAAGATCTTCGATTGTGTCGCAAACCTCTGAAATCGAAATTTACAATTAAATTTCGATACGTATATTGCGAAATCAAAAACCTTCGAAGTTTAATGTTATGTTTTTTGATATTTGTGTAAACTTTCGAAACTCAACGATTGGTATTTTGACGTATTTTGTTTTAAGTTTATTGCTTTCGGATTACTTCGAATTTAATTGTTTTCATTATACTTCGATATAATTGTAGAAATTTTATTTTGTAATATTTTATTACTTTCTGAATTTTTATATAATTTATTATTGATTTTATTATTAAAAGATGATAATAAACATTTTATAACATTCTTAAAATTTTTCTTTTTTTTCTATTTTCCTATAAAATTCCACAACGTTTTCGTACAATGACGCGAGGTAATCATTTTCTATACATCTAATACGTCTACAACAATTCCTAAATATGATACAGGTTCCTATTTTCTGTAATATTATATTTTCTTGATATTTCTTTTCATCTTGTTCTTTTTTAAAAGATAATAATATTTTAGCTTCGTTTTTATTTTTCGTAATCTTACGAAAGATATTTAATTACCTTTTGAGATTTTTTCAAATTTCTTTCACAAAATTTTTCTATTATCCCTTAAACTGTAAACAATTCCGGGCAAATTTGCCCGCAAATTTTTCCTTAAATATGTCTCATATAAAAATTAATGGAAATTTCAGTTTATGTGATGAAATTTTTATCATGAATAGCTGATCATTAATAGCATGTGATCAAACTTAAAACTTTCGAACTATCATATAAAAGTCACATGATATTCGCGTTTGAAAATTGACTATTTTTTAATAAAGTACTGATTTTACAAAAATTTACTTTTTATCTTTAAACATCTTCTTGAAAATTGATCGGAGCTGGCTGAAATAATAATAGAAAATATAGAATTAATCATGATAAAAAANAAGTTACTATTATGAGTTTTGGGATTATGAAGTAGAATTTCAACTTTAAATAAGAGCAAAATAAATAATAATTTTTTTTTAAATTTGTAAAATTTGTTTTTACTAATTAACATCAAAAACATTACTAAGCAACTTCAAAGTTGAGAATGAATCACATCTACCACAAAATTCTCACGCCCATTACTTTAAAATTAACCGAATAATAAATTTTTAAAATTTATACAATAATTTTTTGAAATTTTAAAATATAAACAGTTATTATTTAGTTAAATTTAAAGTCATCCGGAATTATATAGAGGTGTTCTAGGACGCTATATATACGAAACGTCCGGAGAACGCACTAGAACGGTGCGTTCTAGTATGCTATATATACGAAACGTTTGGAGAACGCATTAGAACGGTACGTTCTAGTACGCTATATATACGAAACGTTCGGAGAACGCACTAGAACAGTGCGTTCTAGTACGCTATATATACAAAGCGTTCGGAGAACGCACTAGAATGGCATATTTAATACGCTATATGAACGTAGGTGGTGTTCGTAGAACGCTATAGATCGGTGTATTTTGGACGCACTAGAACGTTTATATTTAATTCCTGATGGTAATGGGCATGAAAATTTTATGGTGGATGTGATTCATTCTAAACTTTGAGGTTACTTAGTAATATTTTTGATATTTAATTAGTAAATAATTGACTTATATAGGTAGCAATTATTTTTAAAATTTTTTAAAAAAAAATTCAACAAAAGTATTTTATTTTTAATTTTTTTTTGTACATATGATATTTTTATTAAATTTTAAAATTTTAAATAAAAATATATAATCATTGTCTATAAAAATTACAAAAATAATTGGTCAATATTTAAAGAAATTATTAAAGGATTTACATTAATTTTTATAAAATGCGGGCAAATTTGCCCGCAAAACAGTTTAAGGGATAGTAACTAAAGTTAATATTATTATTTGCTTTGAATCTTCTCTTATATCAAACTATTAAAGGGTGTATTACGTCGTATATTTTCATTAAATATTGTAACGTTTTGCGATTTGAAGCAAATTAATTTTTCAAATAAATAGTTCGAATACTTACATTGTTGTCATAAATATCTTAACAAAGTAGAACTTATGATTTTAAATACTACTACATAAAACCCTAACATAATTATTTAATAAAATAAATTATTATTTCTTGTCTCTTCGAAGATATTCTATTAGATACATATATATTATTAATATTCTTATATGAAATTAAAATCACATAAATCAATAGATTACAATAAAATTAGTGTATTTGATATAACAATAATTATAGAAAGATATAAAATATACCATTTCGAAGTGTTTCGTAAGTATATGTTAAAGTTAATGAGGTATTCCTAAAGTAAACAAAGTATGAAATATATTTATTTACTTGTTAAAGTTATAAATAAAGTCAATAAATATTACAAAATAAATTATAGGAAGATAAAATACATCATTTCGAAGTGTTTCGTAAGTGTATGTTAAAGTTAATGAGGTATTCCTAAAAGTAAACAGAATATGAAATATATTTATTTACTTGTTAAAATTATAAATAAAGTCAATAAATATTATTAAATACATTTTGAATTATGGTGTATTTGATATAATAATAACAAAATTCAATTCGATATAGGAAGATAAATGTATTCCTTTTCGAAGAGCTTCATAAGGATTGTTAAGAGAGTAAAGTAGTTATTTCTGAAAATAAACAAAAAATATTGTGTTAAATAAGAAGTCATATGATAAGATAACTACATCAGTAAATTTTTTTAAACGTAAGCCTTCGAAGTCCTTCACTCTGATAACCTTCGAATACCTCCAATATAAACGTAATATTTACGAAGGTTATTGGTACCGAAAACCTTCATTTTTATTAATAAAACGTAATACTCCGGAGATTATTGATATTGATAACCTTCAATAACCTTCACTTTATCATAATAAACGTAATATTTGCGAAGGTTATTGGTCTGATAACCTTCAATAACCTCTNAACTTATGATTTTAAATACTACTACATAAAACCCTAACATAATTATTTAATAAAATAAATTATTATTTCTTGTCTCTTCGAAGATATTCTATTAGATACATATATATTATTAATATTCTTATATGAAATTAAAATCACATAAATCAATAGATTACAATAAAATTAGTGTATTTGATATAACAATAATTATAGAAAGATATAAAATATACCATTTCGAAGTGTTTCGTAAGTATATGTTAAAGTTAATGAGGTATTCCTAAAGTAAACAAAGTATGAAATATATTTATTTACTTGTTAAAGTTATAAATAAAGTCAATAAATATTACAAAATAAATTATAGGAAGATAAAATACATCATTTCGAAGTGTTTCGTAAGTGTATGTTAAAGTTAATGAGGTATTCCTAAAAGTAAACAGAATATGAAATATATTTATTTACTTGTTAAAATTATAAATAAAGTCAATAAATATTATTAAATACATTTTGAATTATGGTGTATTTGATATAATAATAACAAAATTCAATTCGATATAGGAAGATAAATGTATTCCTTTTCGAAGAGCTTCATAAGGATTGTTAAGAGAGTAAAGTAGTTATTTCTGAAAATAAACAAAAAATATTGTGTTAAATAAGAAGTCATATGATAAGATAACTACATCAGTAAATTTTTTTAAACGTAAGCCTTCGAAGTCCTTCACCCCGATAACCTTCGAATACCTCCAACATAAATGTAATATTTACGAAGGTTATTGGTACCGAAAACCTTCATTTTTATTAATAAAACGTAATACTCCGGAGATTATTGATATTGATAACCTTCAATAACCTTCACTTTATCATAATAAACGTAATATTTGCGAAGGTTATTGGTCTGATAACCTTCAATAACCTCTGAAAACGAAATTATTACAATAACCTCCGACATAAAAAATTTCCTGATGTACAAATAAACAAATAAAAAACGTTAACTTTCGAAGAAAATTTGAAAACGGAGTATAACCTAAAGATAAACTTCGAAGGATATTGTTGACTATACATGTCGTCAAAAGTAAAAAGCCATTGACTCAACTACTGAAATTTAGTTGCGTCTATGTAATTGCGTCAAAATAATTGCGTCAATTGCGTCAATTGCGTCAATTTTTCATATGACTCAATTCCAAATTTTTAAATTTTAATTGCGTCTGACTCAATTCAATAGTTTTGACGACATGTATATTGTTGACAGTATACATGTTCCCAAAATTGATTTTGGATTTTTGAGGTATTTCGACTTTTTGAGATTTATGCAGAATCCATTCTATATATGGAAGTAAAAAAAGTACCCAGTTATGTGTATCTTTAATCAAAGAATAAATTTGGGTGGTTAAAAAATTTCGGGTTTTAAGTAAAATAATTTCGTCTTCTATAAAAAACTATTTCGACTTTTTTCCCCAAAATTGCAATTTCGGGGCCCCAAAATAATTTTGCGTGCAAGTATAGTTGACAGTACAATGTCGATTAAAATCGCTGCGATAAACTTCGAAGGATATTGTTAACAGTGCAATTCCAATTAAAATCACTGCGATAAACTTCAAAGAATATTTGTTAACAGTGCAATGCCAATTAAAATTGCTGTGATATATATCGAAGAACAGTGCAAAATNATAAAATATTTGCAAATAAATATTTAAAAATTTTCAAAATGTCTCGAAGAACTTTAATTAGTTTTTATCAAAAAAAAAAACAAAGAGATAATGATAGAATTTCTAGTTTTTTATCTGGATCAAGTTCAGTATCTACTCCAGCAACAGTAGAAGCATCAACTTCAAGATCATCATTTGAAAGAAGAGGAGGAGAAACTGAAATGGATGCTGTATTAATAGGATCAACAGGAAGTGATAATGAACGACAAACTTCTCCATCAGCTCAAGCAAGAAAACGAAGAAGAACTGAAAAAGGAAAAGAACAACATTCTGATGGTAATTTTTCAAAATTTTTCAAAACATTTAATAAAAATATTTTCTAATGTATAATTTATTTTATTAGAAGAAGAAGAATCTCTATTGAAAAGAAAAGGAAAACAAGATCAAAAATGCTAGACTATTTAAAAAAAATTGATAAGGAAGTCGGAGAACTTCAAAAGGAAATGTCTGACATCCGAAAAAAAATGGAAAGCAACAAATTATGGGATGAGATGTATGATCTAACATTTGTTAATGTAAGTGATTTATTTATTTTCTTTACAAGCAAAAAACTATTTTACTTATAATATTCTTAATATTTTGAAAAAAAAGAAACTTGTTAATGAAATTGCAAACAAGACAATTTTTGAAGCAATTTATCCAAGCGACGACAAATTTAAAGAAGTTGCTGCGAAATACGTTATAAATAAATATCCGGAACTTTTCTTAGATTGGAATAACAAACGCTAGACGTTTTATTATGATTTAACTATCCATAAAAAAGTAAGTTTTACTGAATTGCATTATAATTTTAAATATCACAATAATTATTAAAAGATTTTGAATTATTCATAGTTATTGGAAAGGCATCGGTCAAGAAGGAGGACTATATCAACCCAAATTAAAAAATCAATATTTGCGGTATTCAGAAATCTTTCGCGAATAAACATGAAAGCATCTCCGAGTGAAATCAAAACTTGGAAAGAATTGCGTGTAGTGAAAGAATGTTATGATAAGCTTCATACGAATATGTCAGATGAAGCCATAACCTGGTGCGAAAAGATCGTTCGCAAAACGTGGTAAGACGTGAAAAAAATTTCCGACGAACAAATAGCATTTACTGTAGCAGTGTGCGAAAGTTTTTTAAATCCAAACAATGAAATACTAAAAAATGATGGCAAATTTTTAAGTAAAAGAATAAAAAAAAACAGGGTAAGTATCAAAAATATCTGGAAATTTGTTATTTCTAATATACTAATAATATATATAATTTGTATTAATAGAAAAAAAAGGAAAAAGGTAAAAGTTTCGATTTAACGTCTAGCGAAGATTCAGATGAGGAAGAAGAAGAGGAAAGAGAGGAGAAAAGAGGCGAGGAAAGAAGTGAGGAAAGAGGCGAGGAAAGAAGTGAAGAAAGAAGGGAGGAAAGAATAGAGGAAAGAGGAGAGGAAGAAGATGAAGTTTTATATGAAGGAGAAAGCATTTCGCGAACTTAAATTAATTCCGGGAATATTCCGAAATTTTTTTATTAATTATTTTTATGTTTGGAGAAATTTTTTAATTTTTTATTAGTATTATTATAAAAAATAAAACATTACAGAAGTTTATGAAATTTAAAAAAATAATTTCGCAATATTATGAAATATATTTATTAACAAAATATTCATTATCTTTGTCAAAACGAGGTATAATATGTACAATATTATCTATAGTTTCAATTGAAATTAAATTATATAACTCCACTAATTTTAAAAGAGGACAATTATAGAGATAGGAATTTTTTTGAAATTTGAAGTTGTACCATTGAACTAATGCGAGATTTAACGGAGATTCTTCTTTAATTTCAATTTTTGCCATTAATAAAATTTTACCATAACATAATCCTTCATCGGATTAATAATCAGAAGATTCATTAGAATCCATCGAAATTGCTACATTACTGAACCATGGTTTAGCATGAAATTTGTTTTTTGCCCTTATTATTGATCCATTTTCTAAAGTTGCCGTACCATATATAATAATATCACATTCCTTAATATCTTTAATTTCTAAAATATTTTCTAAAAAATCGTCGAAACATTCTAAAAATTGGTCAAAACCTTTAATCATATTATCGTTAATATTTGGATCATTTATTTTTTCACAAAAATATATATACGCTTCTGTTATTTTTGTTTCAAAAAGCTTCGATGAAAAGTTCAACAGTTTAGTCGGCTTCTTCTTTTTTTGTTTTTTATTAATCACGTTTATTATATCTTGTTTTTTCAACTAAATTTAAAAGTTATGAATTAATTAATAGTTCATTTATATTATTTATGATAAAATAGTTAACTTACTGTTTTCATTATTTAATCTTCCACATTTTTTTTTATTGCTCATTCGGTAAGGGATTTTAACAAAATCTTTATGCAAACTTTCGTAAGTTTCTGTTGTGTATCCATTTATTGCACCGAACTGACGAATTGATTCGAAAATATGATAAATCCACAAATGAAATTTTGGAAATTTTAAATTGGAACTTGAATGTAGTTTAAATATTTCAACAAATAGTTTTGCCCATTTAAACGTATCCTTCTGAAAAGGTAAATTATTTAGTATATAATTAGTAAAATCAAGATTTTAATTTTTAATAACATACCTGAAAATTTTCGAGATCGCTTTCTGTGAATATTTCTGATCTGCTCATCATGTACATTTTATTCCATTTTGCGTATACTTCTGATAATTTTCTATTTTCAACAAAATCTTCAACATTATTTTTATTTTCTTCATATAAGTTATCTACCACAAATACCATTACTTTCATTAGAATTCTATATTCTTTTGCAGTTATTCTGGAAATTGATTGAAGTCTGTTAGTGAACATTTGAAATTTTTGAAATCGTGGAATTTTCGAAAGTCTATCGTCTATTTTACCAACTAATGAACTATCTTGTTTTTGAAGAAGTGCTTAAGTAAATTTTATTTGGTATTGAAATACAGTCAGACCTCTTTATAGTCACACCTTCGGGATACAGAAACCAGTGACTATATAGAGATGTGATTAATATAGAGGTTTTTTCTATATAGTCACGGTTATATTAAAAAATATATATCGTGACTATATGTGACTATATAAAGAATTATTAAATGATCGAAAATCAACGATTATCGATTTATTGATTTGATTGATCTGTATAAATGACGAAATTAAATAATGGATTTTTTTTCAACGATCAATCTATCCAACCATCCCAATTATTTGCACTATGCCTCCTGTACCCATATCTAAAAAAACACGTTGTCGCATTAGTGACAAACAAAAAAAAGAAATATGTGAATTCGTTAAAAAAAACCCATCCTATAAACAGCAAGAAGTAGCAAAAGAGTTTATGGAGCGTTATCCAAGCCTGAAGATTGATCGTTCGACTGTGTCAAAAATATTAAAGAGAGCCGATGAATATCAATTTCAAGATGATGTTGCTGAAACAACTTTTCGTCATCGTCCTGTGAAGTATCCAATGTTAGAACTTGCCATGAATATGTGGATAGAGCAGGTCACGACCAAAGAAATAATTATTTCGGATTCTTTAGTAAAGGAAAAAGCCGGCCAATTTGCGCAAGCATTTGCTATACCCGAAGGATCACTTACATTTTCAAATGGGTGGGTTACTAAATTTAAGAAACGTAATGGAATAAGAAAAATTACAATGCACGGTGAAGCAGCAAGTGCACCCTTAGAAAACTTGCCTGAAGAACGGAAAAAATTGCAAGAACTTCTCTCCCATTATAACCCAGAAGATATATATAATGCTGATGAAACAGGTCTATTCTACCGATTACTTCCCAATCAAACACTTTCTAAAAAACCGATGGCTGGAAAAAAGAAGGCGAGCTAAAAAAAAAATAATTAATTTAAAGCAGTTAATTTAAATAATAATAATAATAGTTTCTTTAGGAAAAAGTAAGAGTAACCGTCCTACTTTGCTCAAATTCAACTGGTTCTCACAAGTTTCTGCCGCTGGTTATTGGTACCTCTAAAAAGTCACGGTGCTTTAATGGGATAAATACTTCACAATTACCAGTGATGTATAAAAACAATAAAAAAGCATGGATGAGAAGTGATATTTGGGAATAATGGTTACGTTATATTGATGATGGTTTTCGTATCCAAGGTAGACAGGCCTTGCTTTTTGTCGATAATGCAGCTTCTCATATAACCCCGGGAAATTCAAGTGAAGTTCAAGATGATGATACAGATGAATCATCATCCGAATCTGAGAATGATTCTATTGGCGAAATTGAAAAATTTCAAGAAGAATCACGAGGAAGATCGCAAGGAAGACCACAAGGAAGATCGCGAGGAAGGCCACGAGGAAGACCGCAAGGAAGGCCACAAATAAAATCACAAAGAGGATCCAAAAGAAGATCTAATATTACCCATTCCAACCGATTAAGACAAACTCCAGGCCTTACAAATGTTAGTGTACATTTTCTTCCGCCAAATATGACTGCTTATATTCAGCTCATGGATGCTGGTATTATTCACAGCTTCAAATCAAAATACAAAAAGTTGTATTGTCATCATTTGCTTACACAATTTGAGAGAAATGAAGATCAAAGGTAAAAGTTTTTTTTTATATTTATGTATGTATTATTTTATCCTATCTAACTATTTATAAAATATAGAAAACTTAATGTGAGAGAAGCTATTGATTTTATTGCCGAAGCTTGGGAAGATGTTAGTGACATCATTATAAAGAATTGCTGGAGAACAACTAGAATTATGCCCGAAATAGATGAACTAGAAATAAGCGAACAAGAAGAAAGTGAGTCAGAAAATGAGATCGTTGATACTGCGGTGCTAATTAATAATCTTTCAGTTGAGACTAATCCGGAGGCTCAACAATTAATGCATAATATTGAAGAATATATCGACTTGATTGATCAACCAGCTACAACGGAGGATGTATTAACAGACAATGTTATCATCAAAATGGTAATTAATGAGTTTCGTGATAATGATGAAATTGATGATGACGAGGGATCACCACCACCTCCAATAACTATTATAGAGGCTGTTGAAGCATTGGAAAAAGTCATAAGTTATCAAGAAAGTCTTGAAGTTGGAAAGGGATTTGATGAGAATGGATTAAAAATGTTACGAAAAAGACTCAAAGAATGGCGTTATGAAAGGAAAAAAATAAGAAGCAATCTTCGCTTATATCTTTTTTTAATCGTGTTGATGAATCTTTCACTCTCTAAATTCATTTTTTCTTTATAAAAAAAAAATTATTCACAAGATAAAAATAAATAACAATAATAACGACAGTCTTACATATGTACATACATTAATTCCATTTATTAAACAATAATATACATAGTCATTTTATTACGTACATATATTAATTACATTTATTAAAACTATTAATAAAGAAACCGAAAATCGGCATTTATAATAAAATCGCGATCTGCGAAACTATATTATTATTGGCCAATTTAAAAATTCACATGATCTGTGACTTTATAAAGAATAATTTATATAGGAGGTCAATAAAAAAATGTGATAGTGACTATTATACCTGCCGCCCAAATTCAAAATCCAAATGCCAAAATCCAAATGCCAAAATCCCAAATCCCAAATCCCAAATTATAATTAGTATTTTTTGCCGAAATCCCAAATCCCAAATCCCAAATACTAGTAATTTGTGCATTTTGGCATCCCAAATCTCAAATTATTTGGGATTGGGCAACACGTATAGTGACTATAATGCGATTATACTTGCACGCAAAATTATTTTGGGGCCCCGAAATTGCAATTTTGGGGAAAAAAGTCGAAATAGTTTTTTATAGAAGACGAAATTATTTTACTTAAAACCCGAAATTTTTTGACCACCCAGATTTATTCTTTGATTGAAGATACACATAACTGGGTACTTTTTTTACTTCCATATATAGAATGAATTCTGCATAAATCTCAAAAAGTCGAAATACCTCAAAAATCCAAAATCAATTTTGGGAACATGTATAAATGCGATTATGCCTATATAGAGGTAAAATAAATAATAAAATTATTGATAAAAATATAAATGTGACTATGTCGATTTTGTGACTACATAGGAGGTGACTATAGAGGAGTCTGACTGTAGTTCCAAATCTAAATGGTGCATTCTATCTGGAACTGTTGCTGTATATATATTTATGCTTGGTAAAGACCAAAAATAATTAGGGATATTTTCCAAACTCACATCCTGTCCAGCATCATTGTAAAAGTATTCTTGCATATTTTCATTATTACGAAAAGTTATATCGGACAAATCGGTATTTGATAACAATGTCTTTGAAATTAAACAAAAATGACAAGGAAAGTTCGAATTAATTGATTTGTATACTAAACTAAATGTAGCAGCTTCCGGCCAATCACATATGATTGTTGATATACGGGGAAAGTACCAATATGTTTCATTATCAACTTCTAAATCAATACCTTTTTTTGCAAATAAAGGATCTAATAAAAATTTCATAGAATTATGGCAGGTTAAGCGTACTAATTTTTTAAAGTCTTTAGATTTTTTTTCAAATTTATCCTTTGCTTTTAAGATAGGAAGGTATCCAAGTAATTGTTTAGCATCAGATTTATTACGCCTTTTAGTTGAAATTATACTTGCACGCAAAATTATTTTGGGGCCCCGAAATTGCAATTTTGGGGAAAAAAGTCGAAATAGTTTTTCATAGAAGACGAAATTATTTTACTTAAAACCCGAAATTTTTTGATCATCCAGATTTATTCTTTGATTGAAGATACACATAACTGGGTATTTTTTTTACTTCTATATATAGAATAGATTCTGCATAAATCTCAAAAAGTCGAAATACCTCAAAAATCCAAAATCAATTTTGGGAACATGTATAGTTGAAATATTTCCAATTGATATATAGAAAGGATGCAAAGAGGATTTACCTAAGGTATCAGTAGTAGTAGCATCAGAATAAAGTATTATAGATAAAAGTTTTGAACCATCTGGTAAAGAAGCTTCAGTATTCTTCCACCAATTTTCAGTGTATTGTTTATACTTGCACGCAAAATTATTTTGGGGCCCCGAAATTGTAATTTCGGGGAAAAAAGTCGAAATAGTTTTTCATAGAAGACGAAATTATTTTACTTAAAACCCGAAATTTTTTGACCACCCAGATTTATTCTTTGATTGAAGATACACATAACTGGGTACTTTTTTTACTTCCATATATAGAATGGATTCTGCATAAATCTCAAAAAGTCGAAATACCTCAAAAACTCAAAATCAATTTTGGGAACATGTATAGTATTGTTCACTGTAAGCTTTTTCACCTTTGTACTATATTATAAAATATTACAGTTAATATTATTTTCAATATTTAAAGTTTATATAGATTTAATATACCTTAAAATTTTCGAATCTCAATGTAAAATTTTGTGATATGTCAGAAATAGATAAAATATTTTTAATGCAATTAAGGATGGGATGATAAAATAAATAATAATCTATATTGTTATGAGTAAGAATCTTGTGTTTTTTAGATGTTAAAGTGGGAATTTTCATTTTTTCCATTAATTCGCGTCCTTTTTTGGCATTTTTCGGAAGAGGAGATAAAGGCAGGTTGGAATGTTCATTAAAAAACGAATCACGGCATTGGTAGCTTCATTAGATAGATTATAATTGGTAACAAGAGCCATTAAATCAGCGTATACATTATTAGGAAATTCGATAGGTTCCGCTTCTTCACAAATATTATTATTGTCCGAAGCATAATTATTAAATGAGTAATTTTCAGCATCACTGTTAGATAATTCCATATTTTCAAAAAAGAGAACACTGGAATGGCTGATATTGCTAGTTAAAGATTCTTCTTCAGCTTCAGCATTATTTGAATCATCATCATCATCTTCATCTTCATCTTCATTTGAATTCTCGTGAATACTTTCGAAATTATTCTATAAACATTGAGGTTAGTATAAACTACTTTGAAATTATTTTATTTATTATTTATTTATTTTTTTATACCTCATTATTTAATAAATTTTCACTTTCTAAACTATCAATCATCATTACTTCCAAACTTAATTCTTCTGATGAATCTACACTTTCGAGACATCGTTTTATGTGGTTGTATACGAAGTTTTAGTTATAAAAATACGTTAGGGACAAAAATCACATTTCCAAGACATTTTAATTAATGTTTAACGAACAGCTACGACTATCATTATATTTATAATAATTGTATTTCCATATTAAGACGTGTGTACAAAAGATTTACTTTAATAATTTCGCTATATTATAAAATATTTATATACAAAATTATAAAAAAATTATTGCTATTTTATAAATTTATTCTTCTTCATTTATAAAAGCTTCATTATCTTCGTCATCTTCATCTTCATTTTCAGTTGAATGGTTGATTTCGCGGTAAAGACTTTCACCATTTTTTATTTGTTCCTAAAAATTTTTGAAATTGTTATTTTTTATTTTATTTTTTATTAAATTTTTTATGTAACTATATATAAAACTTACCTCAAAAATAAGTAATAATGGTTTTATTATTTTTTCTTTACTAATTATATTTGGCAACTTGGGATTTAGAAAGTTTTCACATGTAACAATAGCGAAAGCTTTCTGATAATGGTGCAATGTCGATTAAAATTGCTGCGATAAACTTCGAAGGATATTGTTAACAATGCAATGTCGATTAAAATTGCTGCATTATAAACGTATGCGGAATACAACAAAAATAAATGTGCCGAGATTTACGAAAATTAAATATAAGTGATGACCATCGAAGTTTAACGAAACGATATATTATGAATATTTAATATAAGCGGAGGTCATCAAGAACCTCCGATACAAGATAACTACAAAAACGATAATATTCGTAAGATTTCGCCATATAAAAATATCAAAATCGATAACCTTCGAAGGTTACCGAAAACCTCCGAAGGATNGTGAAGACTTTCACCATTTTTTATTTGTTCCTAAAAATTTTTGAAATTGTTATTTTTTATTTTATTTTTTATTAAATTTTTTATGTAACTATATATAAAACTTACCTCAAAAATAAGTAATAATGGTTTTATTATTTTTTCTTTACTAATTATATTTGGCAACTTGGGATTTAGAAAGTTTTCACATGTAACAATAGCGAAAGCTTTCTGATAATGGTGCAATGTCGATTAAAATTGCTGCGATAAACTTCGAAGGATATTGTTAACAATGCAATGTCGATTAAAATTGCTGCATTATAAACGTATGCGGAATACAACAAAAATAAATGTGCCGAGATTTACGAAAATTAAATATAGGTGATGACCATCGAAGTTTAACGAAACGATATATTATGAATATCTAATATAAGCGGAGGTCATCAAGAACCTCCGATACAAGATAACTACAAAAACGATAATATTCGTAAGATTTCGCCATATAAAAATATCAAAATCGATAACCTTCGAAGGTTACCGAAAACCTCCGAAGGATAACGTAGTGATAATCAACGGTTAACGTTAAACTTCGAAGGTTTTCGTTATAAAAAATTTCCTGATGCATCATACAACATCAGGAAACTTTTTGGGATGTAAATTTACAGAAATTTACAAGACCTACATCAGGAAATTTTTTATGTCAGAGGTTATTGTAATAATTTCGTTTTCAAAGGTTATTGAAGGTTATCGGACCAATAACCTTCGCAAATATTACGTTTATTATGATAAAGTGAAGGTTATTGAAGGTTATCAATATCAATAACCTCCGGAGTATTACGTTTTATTAATAAAAATGAAGGTTTTCAGTACCAATAACCTTCGTAAATATTACGTTTATGTTGGAGGTATTCGAAGGTTATCGGAGTGAAGGACTTCGAAGGCTTACGTTTAAAAAAATTTACTGATGTACAGAAATTTACGCCTAAAAAAATCAATTTTTTTGACTTTGATCACTATTTATGAGACAGGAAGCAATTGTTTACTAAGATATTTCTATGACAAATCGAAAGATCTGGTTCTTAGCTACAAGATAATATGTGTTTCATTTCCGTAGCATTAATATTCATGAAGATATTCACGTTTAAAGTTTCACATCTATGAAAAAATTTCCGTGTAAATTTTCTGAAAATTTTTGTAATTCTGCCGGAAATTCACGTGACGTCATAGAAATTTCCAGCAGAATTACGAAAATTTTCAGAAAATTTACACAAAAATTTTTTCATAGATGTGAAACTTTAAACGTGAATATCTTCGCGAATATTAATGCTATAGAAATAAAACATATACCATCTTGTAGCTAAGAACTAGATCTTTCAATCTATTATAGGAATATTTTAGTAAAAAATCGCTCCCTGTCTTATAAATAGTGATCAAAGTCAAAAAAATTAATTTTTTTAAGTGTAAATTTCTGTAGGTCTTGTAAATTTCTGTAAATTTACATCCCAAAAAGTTTCCTGATGAAAAATATGGAGTTTTCTCTGGGATGAGGACATTATTCTTCAAATAAAATCATATGTACGGGAATATAAATGGGATGTCACTCCACAAATGCTAATGATATAGATAAATAAGATTATTTTGCCCTCATTTGGATTTGCACCATCTCCAACTATTTATCTTAATACTGCAAGAAACTATTTGAAAGAGCTTAGATACAAATATGAAAAGATGAAGAAAGGAATATATATAGATGAACATGAAAGAGAAGATGTAGTAACTTATCGAAAAATATTTTTAGAACAGATAAGTAAACTTAAGTATAGGATGCCTATTTTTTTAAGAGATAATTTGGAAAAAATAACCTGGTCAAATGATAATATACAACTGTTTATTCTTGTCACACATGGTAAATACATTTTTTTAGTTTATAATGGAAGTTGAAGTCTTTGGATTCCTAATGGAGAACAACCTTTACAAAAAAAAGGTAATGATTGTTCAATTCATATTAGTAATTTTTTAACAAAAATTTGTGACCTTCTTGTACTTCCTAATGAAATGCAGACATCAGATAATAATATTCCTAGTAAAGCTCATCAGGAAATTTTTTATGTCGGAGGTTATTGTAATAATTTCGTTTTCAAAGGTTATTAAAAGTTATCGGACTAATAACCTTCGCAAATATTACGTTTATTATGATAAAGTGAAAGTTATTGAAGGTTATCAATATCAATAATCTCCGGAGTATTACGTTTTATTAATAAAAATGAAGGTTTTCAGTACCAATAACCTTCGTAAATATTATGTTTATGTTGAAGGTATTCGAAGGTTATCGGAGTGAAGGACTTCGAAGGCTTACGTTTAAAAAAATTTACTGATGCTTGTATTATTATACACCCAGGTAAAAACAATAATAGATGGTAGAAAACTGATAATTTAATAAATCAAGTAGTTGAACGTGCTATTCTTATATTTGAAACACGCTTTCCAGAATACCAGGCCTTATTTGTATTTGACAATGCAACAAGTCATTCTGCTTTTTCACCAGATGCACTTATTGCTAAATATATGAATTTTAGTCTTGGTGAAAAGTAGCTGAAAATGCGCAAAACATATTTTGGTGAAGGAATTCCACAAGACATAATTTTTTCATCGGACTATCACATTCCTGAATTGTATGAACAGTCAAAAAGATTAAAGCAAATCCTAATAGAAAAGGAATTGTGACCGAATGAGAGGTTAAAATTGGAAAAAGCATGAAAAATAATGAGTCAGCAATTAGATTTTTTAGTACAAAAGGGACGGTTAGAAAAGGTTATTGTTGCAGTTAAACATAGGACCCCGAGCAATCTATGAATAGGTCAGATAATACTAAAATAGGAAATGAGAAAGGAAAAATATGATTTTTGTAAGTAAATTTTTAAATTTTAATTAAAAATAAGCAACTTTTTAAAAAATTTACTATGATGGCTAAGCAAACTCTAATATGACCTATTTATAGATTGCTCGGGGTCCTCTAAACATTAAATTATATTTTATCCCAAGTTTCACTGTGAACTTAACTTTATTGAAAACTTTTGGGATACAGCTAAAAAATTTAGTCGGTCACATTGTGATTACTTGTGGACAGGATTACAAAAAACTGTTTCATTGACTTTTCCTGATGTACTTACAACTATTCATCAATATGCAAGAAAAATATTTTGTTATATAGATGCATATCGAAAAGGCTTAACGGACCAGGCAGCAGAATTTGCTGTTAAAAAATACCATTCAAATCGTCAGGTTTTTGACTCAGTTTTACAATCAATTAATAATTAGTAAATTTGNCCAGATGCACTTATTGCTAAATATATGAATTTTAGTCTTGGTGAAAAGTAGCTGAAAATGCGCAAAACATATTTTGGTGAAGGAATTCCACAAGACATAATTTTTTCATCGGACTATCACATTCCTGAATTGTATGAACAGTCAAAAAGATTAAAGCAAATCCTAATAGAAAAGGAATTGTGACCGAATGAGAGGTTAAAATTGGAAAAAGCATGAAAAATAATGAGTCAGCAATTAGATTTTTTAGTACAAAAGGGACGGTTAGAAAAGGTTATTGTTGCAGTTAAACATAGGACCCCGAGCAATCTATGAATAGGTCAGATAATACTAAAATAGGAAATGAGAAAGGAAAAATATGATTTTTGTAAGTAAATTTTTAAATTTTAATTAAAAATAAGCAACTTTTTAAAAAATTTACTATGATGGCTAAGCAAACTCTAATATGACCTATTTATAGATTGCTCGGGGTCCTCTAAACATTAAATTATATTTTATCCCAAGTTTCACTGTGAACTTAACTTTATTGAAAACTTTTGGGATACAGCTAAAAAATTTAGTCGGTCACATTGTGATTACTTGTGGACAGGATTACAAAAAACTGTTTCATTGACTTTTCCTGATGTACTTACAACTATTCATCAATATGCAAGAAAAATATTTTGTTATATAGATGCATATCGAAAAGGCTTAACGGACCAGGCAGCAGAATTTGCTGTTAAAAAATACCATTCAAATCGTCAGGTTTTTGACTCAGTTTTACAATCAATTAATAATTAGTAAATTTGTTTTGTAAAAGAACAGATTTTTTTGTGAATTTAAATTTTAAAAAATTAAAGTTAGAAAATATTTTTTAAAGAAACTAAAGAAAAAAAAAATATTAATATAATAATAAATTTAAATATTAATAATCATTTTAAATATTAAATGTTTTATATTTTGATGTTTCAATTTTTTTTTTTAATAAAACAAGTATTAGAGACAATATTATAATTAAAATGTGATCGATGTCACGAAAATAAAAACAGTCAATCAATGATAGAAAAATTTATCATGTGCATTCCGTATAGTGCGGTCAAATATCTGGTTTAATAGTAAAGTTATTCAACTTCGAATTGTTACTACTTTGTTAAAAATTGTTTTACAGAAAATTTAAAAACATGGGGTTATTGAATTCGGTCTGTTCTATTATCTCACAATTTTATTTTATGTTTACTTTCCTTTTTGAGGGAGGAGTAGTGATTTAAATATTGACAATTTTATTTGCCGAGACTATACTTGTACGCAAAATTATTTTGGGGCTTCGAAATTGCAATTTTGGAGAAAAAAGTCAAAATAGTTTTTCATAGAAGACGAAATTATTTTACTTAAAACCCAAAATTTTTTGACCACCCAGATTTATTCTTTGATCGAAGATACACATAACTGGGTACTTTTTTTACTTTCATATATAGAATAAATTCTGCATAAATCTTAAAAAGTCGAAATACCTCAAAAATCCAAAATCAATTTTGGGAACATATATAATTGAGACTAAGTTGTATGCACTGTAGAATTTTTTAGTCATAGTGATATATAATTGTATTTCATGTATTTTATTAATATAACCAGATCTTTTGTTTAATTTAATATTTATTTATTTATATTAATTTATTACTATTACAATATAAGGAAAGTATATTTATAATTATATTTATAACTCTGAAGAGATATGTGGATGTGTAAAGGATGCTATGAACATTGGAAAGCTAAAAAACATGTTTTATGTGAAGTTTGTAATAAATTTATTGCTTTTGCACCAGAAACATGTAAAAAACATGCTAAAAGTTATTATGTTATGCAGTTTTGTGTTTGACAGATACAAAACATTCTTACTCTGTAAGACTTAAGATTGAAAATCAGCATGAGCCGACATAAAGTAAATCGATTGATAGGTATAATCTAGTGTTTTTAATACATATTGCTAATAAAAAAAAACATTGGAATTATTTTAAAAATTTTTCTATATTTTTTACTATACTCTTTTTTAATAAAATACAAGAAAAAAAGTACTACTTTATTTTACTTTGCAATAGCAAAAAACTAAAAGCAAACTAAATAGACAACTAACGTTCCATTATATTTTATATCTAACCTTTCAGGTGGAAATAGATGTTCTATTGCGTTTTGCATCAAACCTTTCAGGTGGAGATGAATATTCTACTATGTTTTGTATTAGCATCTTTCAGGTGAAAGTATATATATTTCTTTCGTTAGATAAAAAATATATCAAAAATTAATTTATTACTAGTGCTCTATTGCAGTAATAAAAAGGTAATTGTTAACTAAATAGATAACTATGTTCTACACTGGTCAAATGGAAAAAAATAGGATGGTTTTATTATGAATAGGATTCCGATTGATGGCTAAATTTGCTAAGATTTATTAAGTATAGGCAGTCGATTTTTTCTGATTTATAAATAGAAATTTCCGATTTATGAATTTTCACAAATAGGATGTCCGATTTATGCATATTTGCGCCATCAATAGGATTCCAATTTTTGTTCATTCGACCAGTGCTACTACACTCCACATCTGTTTCACATTTATTTAAAGGTTCATGTTCACAGTGATAGAAGGTTAAATGATAACTAAACAGATAACTATACTCTGCTTCGCTCCACAACTGTGTTGCTCACATCCTTAAGGATATGCTCCACAGTGACAAAAAGCTAATTAGTAATTAAATAAGATAACAAAAAAATACACAAGGTGTCATTTGGTTAAATAAAATACACCACTTATATATATAATATATGTCTATCAAAAATANTGTATTAGCATCTTTCAGGTGAAAGTATATATATTTCTTTCGTTAGATAAAAAATATATCAAAAATTAATTTATTACTAGTGCTCTATTGCAGTAATAAAAAGGTAATTGTTAACTAAATAGATAACTATGTTCTACACTGGTCAAATGGAAAAAAATAGGATGGTTTTATTATGAATAGGATTCCGATTGATGGCTAAATTTGCTAAGATTTATTAAGTATAGGCAGTCGATTTTTTCTGATTTATAAATAGAAATTTCCGATTTATGAATTTTCACAAATAGGATGTCCGATTTATGCATATTTGCGCCATCAATAGGATTCCAATTTTTGTTCATTCGACCAGTGCTACTACACTCCACATCTGTTTCACATTTATTTAAAGGTTCATGTTCACAGTGATAGAAGGTTAAATGATAACTAAACAGATAACTATACTCTGCTTCGCTCCACAACTGTGTTGCTCACATCCTTAAGGATATGCTCCACAGTGACAAAAAGCTAATTAGTAATTAAATAAGATAACAAAAAAATACACAAGGTGTCATTTGGTTAAATAAAATACACCACTTATATATATAATATATGTCTATCAAAAATACAATAAAAAAATTGAAAATTGACTAAAGTTAATCAAAAATACACCAATTTTGTCCTAAAAAGCCCATTATTGAATTACTTAAACATCATGACATAGCAGGAATATATTTGTAATTAATATATTGTGTAAAAGTAATAAAGTTTCTATTACAATGTTTGTATCTGATACTTTCAGCTGATTGAATATGATAATATTTATGAATATTAGTTTTATCCTTGATAAGAACATTTAAATATAACATATTTCCTGTTGCCTGCTCTTCAAATTGTTCTTTTTCTGATTTAAGAGTTTTGCAAATATAATACATATTATCATTATACTCATGCCACAATTTTATTTCATCATTTATCTTTCTCAAAGAAAATATTGAGATATTTTACCACATACATTATATTTAGTTGTCTCCTTATATGTCCTTCACCTTTTCTATCAGTATTAGCAATACTTTGACACTTTGATTAGTGATACCTGTTGTAATTTAAAAAAAGTAATGTAATTAATTTTTACATATGATATAATTAATTAATGTTTTGAAATTGATTTAAATTGTCGTAAAGACATATGGCACAATTAGTTGCAACTATTACAACAGATATCACTAACTCTGATGTAGATATGCTGGGCAAGGACATGTTCTCAATTTATGATATGTGAAGTTTATGCGTTGCGTTGTGGAAAATTAGATAATTTTTCTCGCTTCCATTTTAGGTGATCTGTGGTATGCATGTTATAAAAGTTGGTGAAAGTCTTGTATATTTCGAGATTCGAAGCCCTATAATCTGATGATTGCATAGATATCTCGCTATACGGCGTATGAACCATAGTTCGTGCGATCTGCAAGTTATTAAAATGTTATTGGCGCTGTAAGTTTAAATTGAGGAATTTTAAATATTTTTTTCTCACTCTCGACGTCTTTAACTCGCATCTCAACAATTCTAGTGTTAACTTTTACATATTCGATAATGTATTTAAAATGTATAACCGGCATAAGCTAGGAAATTCGAATAAAAAACACGAACAAATATGTTTAGTCGTAGCATGTGAAATTGTGCATACCAATTGTTCCTGATCGCGATTAATACGGGAATTAATTGATAACCCATACGGCACACATTTTTAAAGCCAAAATTCATTATTTCATAAGCAAGTCATGCAAAATAATATTTTTACAATTCACTTACTCTGTAAGACCATTGTTTAGTCAAACAAATCCATTTATTGTAAAGTGAGGAACAAGCAATAATTTTTTCTATTCCGGATGTTCTCCGCAACCTTTGGCATCTTCTTGCTCATAATTTTTTGATATGTCGACCTAAAAAAAAACAAAAATTGGTTGTTAAAAACCATAAACCATCTGAGAACTACTAATACGACAATGAACTCTGAGTAGTCAGCAGGCGATTAATGTGGATAAGTAGCTTGGTTTACCCTCGTTAAGCCATCGAGTCCAGCGAAGATCAAGAAACTTGATAATCCTTATAAACTTAGCTTACAAAAGCTACGTCTTAAGAATATATCTTGTATTCTCGGGCAACGCCAGCGAAACTTATAACTAGAACCAACTTTATAGTCAGTCTAGCCTTAAGTTACGCAATCACGACCTATATGGAAGCGAAAATTGCGCGAGAACTTATTCCACACACACCACGCTGCCAACTATAGTTACCAGATACATGACCTGTTTTACTTCAGGCACTTCGATGCTAATGCACTTTAAGTTCTGTAAATAAAATATAGCGAATATTGATTTACATAAGAATTTTCTCATACACAGAAAGTTTAAATTTAATACTCACTACATTAAATGCAAGGTTCACAAACTCAATAAATTCATGGGATTGCTCCCTTTTGCATTCCGTTGTTTTAACAGCTCTCCATATCTGCATTAAATCATCATCTTCCCTTAACGCCAGCTTCATTATCTTTTGTTTGGATCCCTCTTTCGTTTCATCAACCTCTTTTAGAATATCCCGAACGAATTTTGTCATTTCACGAAAATCTGAGTCATCGTGTCTTCTTTTCGGTGGTTGTAACTGATTCTCATGGTTCTTATTTTCGACCTCTGAAGTTGTTTTGTCCGTCCATTTTTGAATAATTTTATTGTCAAATCTCTCTTTTATAGCATATAAACCTTTATAGTTGCCACCTGATATCAAAAGAAATAATGAGACAATATTTTTATACAAAATTAATGTTATGTTATAAATTACTCACCTAAACATGTGACAACATCACATACAAGAATAGTAATATTTTGGAGTGCGTGGTCACTCCATCGACCCTTTTTATCTATTAAGGTACCATGTGCTACTTTGTTCCGAACATTGTTCTTAAAATTTTTGAAAAGCTCAACAGGAGCTGATTTATGTTGGCCGTGGAATACCGATTTATCAAAAATTTTTATATTTTCGATCACGAAATTAAGCATATTTAGAGTATCAGCATTACTGAAATCTGCATTTATGGAAGGAATCATATGTTCGTTGTTGATAAGGAACTCATTAAGTGCTTTTTCAACCAAATTAAGAAGAGGTTCGATAATAGCCCCTTGCTCCTCATCGGTGAAGGAAAAAATCTGCTTGACGGGTGGGGGAGATGATTCTCGGTTTTGTTCGGTATTGTAATTATTGGTATTGATATTGTAATTATTGGTAATTGCTTTTGATCCAAAAAAAGCGGACGAATAAACTCGTTTTTTGAACACTGCATATGGTTTTGATGGTTTTGAGGGATTTTTCTCAAACCAATTAAATATTCTAGTGTGTATTTCTGACTTTTCACGAAAAAATTTGTCTTTATGTAGAATATCGCGAAGTGATTTGGATATATTCTCACGAGAGACCTTTAATGGACATGCACTGTGTAGTGAATTGATGGTAGATTTGAGTGTACTCCTTATATTTTGCTTGATAGCATTGGATCTCAACCATTTAGAAAGTTTGGAATTGCCCATTACGAAATTATGAAAAATGAAAAAAGCAACGCAAACGCGTATAAAAAGAAGTGAAAATGTGATACACAAGGGTAATAGAAATTCGTTTTCATCATATAAAGTCGTACGAAACTCTTTTTAGATAATTAATAAATGTTATTATGTATGGGACTTGGAACATAGAGAGGGAATGCAACAATTGTGTAACATGTAGATATTTATGTAACACAAGACAACGCGACGCGTTTTTTCTTTATAAAAAAGAATAACCCCTGAGACAGTATTGTTCATTTTGTATGTCCGCGTGTCCCTACCTTAACGAGTTTATTAAGATATATGTTAAAACTTTATAAGAATCAATTTTAAACAACTTTAATAATAAAATTTGTGTTATTTACGTTTTTTTAGAAAAAATAAATTGTCCCTACATTTTCTCGTGGTGTCCCTTGACAAATTAATTAATAGAAACAATTTAATAAGTGAATACTGCCCTGAGATGGTTCTACCGACTTTTTCGTAATTTCTTTACACCATGACCTGGCATTCATATTTTGGTAAAATAAAAACAAAGATTGGAGCATTTATAAGTTCTACAAAAATTGGATACGTATATATGAAGAGGACTATGAAAATTTTATCTGTGGTAGGGCTGTAAATTCACTCACAAAAAGCTTCCGCGAGGTTATAAATAAAAGCTCCCAATCTCACGAAAGTACAGAAAGCTAATAGACTTTTAGGGCAAGTATTTGTCTCTATATGAAAATTGTTCTCTGTAATAATCTTAGGGATGGTAGGCGCAATACGAATTGAGCCAGGAATTTAGCCAATTGAGCCTGGAATTTAGCCACGGCGCAATCAGGCGCAATGGCTAAATTCTGGTGCAAAAGCTAAATAATGGCGCAATTCTGATTGGCTGGCGCAATTATAAAAAATTATTTTTAAATTTTTAAAAATAATTAATTTTAACTTTAATTTTAAATCAATTTTACATAACCAGAAGCGATTTTCTACTATGATATTCCTATGACAGATCGAAAGATCTGGTTCTTAGCTACAAGATGATATATATTTCATTTCTGTAATGTTTTTTTAAGCAACCAGTAAGGTCTCGTCTTTATTCAATTACATATTTTGCAAAATTTACAAGAAAATTTACATATGGGAAATAAAAACTCACTAGGTAAGGATATACCCTACCACCGTCTGACCAACTACTGACATGGAAAAATCATGTAAACCCACCGAACCAACCCAGTAGGTTGTCTTGAATACAAAAAGAAAAAAAAAAAAACTTTTATCCTTCCTGTTAGATGACCGTTGGCATCCCCAGAAGGCCCCCTCCTACAAACTTCTCCTAAAAGAAACAACCCCTTCTCTGCATAAAAAAGAAGAAAAAAGAAAAAGAAAAAAGAAAAAAAAATTTTTTTTTAACACAACTAAACGTACACCCCACCAAATAACGAATTCATCATCTTACACTTTACACAACTACTATTTCCACAACTTCAACCACTTAAACCCTCCAACCCAACTCAACTCCTATTTATTCGTCTACCCAAATTTATACTCGAATAATGGTCTTTCGATATCTGCTGTTTAGTTTATCACGTCGATATATGTATTACCCTGTGGTAATAGTATGAGATCAAAACAAGTGACCGGGCATATCCAATTATCGTGCTTCTTTGAGCGTAACCTTTGTTCTCACATGTCGTTCCTTTTTTAGTATCTTATCCTCGTGACCGGTATCCAATTTTGCGCCTGATATTCAATTTGTCGATCCATTTATTGTTGTTTACTTCTGCTGTATAACGAATCCTTTCACATGACCAAAAACAGGGTCAACCCATTTTTTTGTCTATTTCTCAAAAAACCACCAAAAAGAAAAAGAAAAAAAAAAACTGAAAAATAAAGAAAAGCAAATCCTCAATAAAGACAGTAAAAAACACTTTTTTGAAATTTTTTGCCGCAACCTTTTATAAAATTGTTCTAAGTTTCCACCTTCCCAAGGTTGCACTTCCTCACTATTCTCTAAGTGATGTGGTAGTTACCCGAAGTCTTCCTTGTTCGTGTTTCTTCCCAGAACAAAAAGAAAAAGAGAGAAATTTTTTTGAATTTTTTGTGTTGAGTCGTTAGTTGTATATTGTCCTAAGTTTTCACAGTTCGTAAAAAAGCACTTCCTCACTGAGTACCGTGGTAGTTACCCGAAATCTTTTTTATTAACGTTTTTTCCCAGGACGAGAGAACCTTTTTAGAAGAAAGCCACCGCGAAAAATAATAATAATAAATATTAGGCCTCCAACTCAGTCTCGTCTGGCAGAGCCCCTTGCTTCAAACTGAGTGGTATTAGTATCTTAAGCTTTGACCTTCTTTTCACAACATAGAACCTTTAACGAAACTGCACCGAACTTTTTAAAAATTTTTTTTGTCGTTTTCGTTTTTTATGACCAGGAAAGAAATACCACCACAATATATTAAAATGTTAATATTGGTAAAATTAATTAATAATTTTATCTGATCAACTTTTATCACGTGACCAAAATTGCACCAGCCAATCAGAAATTGTGCTTGAATTTAGCCAGAAAAAAATTAATTAACCTTTGAGCCAAAATTTAATCGGCGCAATTTAATTAGCCTTTGAGTCAGAATTTAGCCAGAATTTAGCTGACGCAAAATTAATTAGCCAAAGGTGCAATTATTGAGCCAGTCTTGATATCAATTGAGCCTTCCACCCTTAAATAATCTTTTAAATAATTGCGGTAGTCCACACTAGTGTTGTTAAATTTAAGCTGGACTGAACCAGTTTGATTTGAGAGTTTCAAGTCGACGGTTCAGTTCGACTTCAAGTCAATCGACTTGTGGTTTGGCTTGACTTAATTGTGACAAGTCGATGAGAAGTTGATGAGACCGATGGGACCGAACTATATCACATGTTATAATTTTACGTTCATTGATTTATTTTAAGTATTACGTTTCAATAATTTTTTTCTAATTCTTGTTTATTTATTTATGTATAACGAAGTCTTTTTACATATGTACACTAATTTAAGACCACCTTAATGATTTGCATAAACGATTAACAAAAAAAAAAAATATAGCAAAAAATCGTTATTTATTTAATAATATAATTTTTATTAATATAATAAAATATTGATTGACAAAAAATCACGATTTTCATCAATTTGTCAGTGGTGTATTTACATGTGTTTCATTAAAACGTGGATTCTATACTAATATTTATTTTTAAAAAAATAAAACTTCTACATACATATACTATAAAATAAATAAATAAAAATGCTAGCTAATAGAACATTTCGTATAAACTTATTTATCTATCCTCTCACCTATCAAATTATCCATTTATTTTTTCGCTTATTTATCTGACTATTTATCTTCACCATCAGTCTGAAAAGTAAATATTTATAAATAAATGTGTATATAATATTGAAAAAAAAATAAAACAAAAAAATAATATTTTTCTTTTACTTATATTTCTTTTCATTGATTTTTTTTTTCCTTGATGGATGATCATTGATTATCTATCATATATATCGGGACTTAAAAAAATTAATTTTTCGCGTTATTTTAACTATTTTTTTTTCTTTACACTTATTCGTTTACATTACTTAATATCTATAATGAATAATATTGATAATAATTTAATGGATATAGTGGAGATAGAGGATGAAATGGAATGGCCAATTATTGTCATTGAAGAAAATACACATGAATATGTATATCTGCCGCCCAAATTCAAAATCCAAATGTCAAAATCCCAAATGCCGAAATCCCAAATCCCAAATTCCAAATTATAATTAGTATCTTTTGCCGAAATCCCAAATACTAGTAATTTGTGCATTTTGGCATCCCAAATCCCAAATTATTTGGGATTTGGGCAACACGTATATGAATATGATAAGGAAGAATCTAAAGAAGTTAATTCTTTAGAAAAAAATGAAAAAAAAACACCTCCAGTTCGCTCACCAAGTGTTGTTTGGCAATATTATGAAAAAATACTTGATAAAGAAAGTATTCACATACATACTAAATGTAAATATTGTAATTAAAAATATAATATAAAATGTTCTACAACAACCCTTAATGACCATTTTAAAAAGAAACATGAAAAAATTCAACCAAAAAAAGTAGGATCAATAGAAGCAGCATTTACAAATATTAAATTAGTACAAGAAGAAGACTGTTTAAATTTATCAAACAGACTTATTAATTGGATAATTGCAGAATGTTTACCATTTAGAACTGTAGATAGTCCACTTTTTCATAAATTTATTACTGNCCAAATGTCAAAATCCCAAATGCCGAAATCCCAAATCCCAAATTCCAAATTATAATTAGTATCTTTTGCCGAAATCCCAAATACTAGTAATTTGTGCATTTTGGCATCCCAAATCCCAAATTATTTGGGATTTGGGCAACACGTATATGAATATGATAAGGAAGAATCTAAAGAAGTTAATTCTTTAGAAAAAAATGAAAAAAAAACACCTCCAGTTCGCTCACCAAGTGTTGTTTGGCAATATTATGAAAAAATACTTGATAAAGAAAGTATTCACATACATACTAAATGTAAATATTGTAATTAAAAATATAATATAAAATGTTCTACAACAACCCTTAATGACCATTTTAAAAAGAAACATGAAAAAATTCAACCAAAAAAAGTAGGATCAATAGAAGCAGCATTTACAAATATTAAATTAGTACAAGAAGAAGACTGTTTAAATTTATCAAACAGACTTATTAATTGGATAATTGCAGAATGTTTACCATTTAGAACTGTAGATAGTCCACTTTTTCATAAATTTATTACTGGTTTTAATTCTAAGTTTCAAATTCCTTCACGACAAACTCTTCGTAAAAAAATTGATGATAAATATAAAAGTAATATTATTAAAATGTTTCAAGTAAATTTATCTTTTTATTGTTAATTTATATTATATCTAGTTTTTTCAATTAAATTAATTATTTTAAATTATAATTGTTATATTAATTAATTATTTAGGAAAATAATTCAAAGTTTACTTTTACATCTGATATGTGGACTTCTGATACTGGTACTTCTTATATAGTTCTTACTGCACATTGAATAAATAATGAATGGAATTTGAAACATGCAGTAATTGCATTTTCCTCATCAACACACTGGATTACAAATTGAAAGAGCTACTTATAAAATTCTTCAAGATTTTTCAATTGTAACAAAAGCTTTAACAATTACAATTGACAATGGATCTAATCAAGTTGCAACTAAAAGTGGTACCTGTAATTATGAATTAAGAGTTATGATATTACTGTCTGTATCGTAATTATCAAGGATTTCAATGAAAAAAAATCTGTAATTCCATAATTCATAATTATCTGTAAGTCTGTAATTGTTCTGTAAGTCCGTAATTATTCTGTAAGTAAAAATAATACTCATAATTATTTAATTTTAAAATTTTATTATTAAATTTTTAAACATTTAAGTTTAAATATCTATAGTTATTTTAATTTTAATGTACAGAATTTGAAACTTCTACATAAAATACAAATTATTTTTAACTTTAAGTTTAATTATTAATACTTTTAATGTTTAATTATTAAAATTAAAAGTTTTATATGTAAAAACTATTAGTAATTATTTTTATAATTAATTTTTAATTAGTAAACTTTATTTTAAAATATTTCGGTTAAAAATTATCCAATTTGAATGAAAAAAGTATTATTTTGAAGCCAGAAATATGGAGATTTCAAATATATACTTTATTATTACACAAAGTCTATAATTAGTTATAGAATTATGGATTTGTATCATAATTCATTTAAAAAATCCGTAATATTAAGGACTTGTAAAATAATTAAGGACACCAGCTTTAGTTGCAGCTATGACAAAACTTACTGATACTCTTTTAAATGAATCTCAAATACCTTTTTATATAATTAGATGTGGTGCACNTACCTGTAATTATGAATTAAGAGTTATGATATTACTGTCTGTATCGTAATTATCAAGGATTTCAATGAAAAAAAATCTGTAATTCCATAATTCATAATTATCTGTAAGTCTGTAATTGTTCTGTAAGTCCGTAATTATTCTGTAAGTAAAAATAATACTCATAATTATTTAATTTTAAAATTTTATTATTAAATTTTTAAACATTTAAGTTTAAATATCTATAGTTATTTTAATTTTAATGTACAGAATTTGAAACTTCTACATAAAATACAAATTATTTTTAACTTTAAGTTTAATTATTAATACTTTTAATGTTTAATTATTAAAATTAAAAGTTTTATATGTAAAAACTATTAGTAATTATTTTTATAATTAATTTTTAATTAGTAAACTTTATTTTAAAATATTTCGGTTAAAAATTATCCAATTTGAATGAAAAAAGTATTATTTTGAAGCCAGAAATATGGAGATTTCAAATATATACTTTATTATTACACAAAGTCTATAATTAGTTATAGAATTATGGATTTGTATCATAATTCATTTAAAAAATCCGTAATATTAAGGACTTGTAAAATAATTAAGGACACCAGCTTTAGTTGCAGCTATGACAAAACTTACTGATACTCTTTTAAATGAATCTCAAATACCTTTTTATATAATTAGATGTGGTGCACATACAATTGCATTTGTAGTAAATGCTAGCTTAGGAAAATTTAAAACTATTATTGAAAAGGTACGAGAATTTATTATAGAAATACGAAAATCTCCAAAAAAAAAACAAGAATTATCTTCATTAGTAAAGAAATTAAATGTTAAATATAGAAAACTAATAAGAGATGTTAAAACAAGATAGAATAGTACTTATTCTATGTTAGAAGTTTTTCTTTCAAATAAGACAATAATTATTTCAACAATAACTATAAATAATAATTTTATAAAATTGAATTTAAATAAAAATAAATAGAAAGAAATTCAATATTTTTGTAATTTTTTAAAACTCTCCTTTAACTTTACTGAAGCAATATTTGATAGTAAATATTCAACTCTTGAAACATTATTTCTTTTATTAGATTATTTAAAAGATTATTTAATAACTATACAAAATAATGAAACAACACCAATATGAATTATAAATATTGCTGAAGCAATGATCACCAAATTTGATTTTTTATCTGAAAAGCTTTATAATTTAACAGCATATTTGGCATTAATTCTGGATCCTTAATATAAAACACAAATTTTACCAAATGAAATTGATATAGATACTATTAAAAAATTTCTTACTAATAAGTTTAATAATTAAAAAATAGAGAAGAATCAGTTGAAACTGAAATTGATAATAAAAAAAATACAGAAAATAAAAGAAATTCATCAGGAATATTAGAACAAATACTTCAAAAAAAGAAAAAATCTTATAATTTATAATCATTTAATGAAATTGATAAATATTTATCAATAAAAATAGAACCAACAAGTGTTAATCCCTGTGATTGGTAGAAACATCATCAATCACAATATCCTATATTATCAAAAATTGCAAAAGATTATATATATATACCTGCTACATCTGTTCCAAGTGAACAAGCTTTTTCTAAATCTGGTGAATTAATTAGTAAACGTAGAAATAAATTAAGTGACCGAGCTATAGAAGCATATATGTGTTTAAATTCATGGTTAAAATTGAAAGATAATTAATTTTATATTTTATATTGTTTAATAATTAATAATAATATAATAATCAAATACTATAATTAGTGTAATAACTAAATATTATAAATAATAAATAAATATTTTAAAATATCATATATTTTATATTACATATAATGATACTTTTTAATTAATAAATTTAAAATAAAGTTTCTTTAAAACAAAAAATAATAATAATTTTCGAACGATTAATTCTATTAACCCCATCAGCTCCTTTAACCCCATCNAGTTGAAACTGAAATTGATAATAAAAAAAATACAGAAAATAAAAGAAATTCATCAGGAATATTAGAACAAATACTTCAAAAAAAGAAAAAATCTTATAATTTATAATCATTTAATGAAATTGATAAATATTTATCAATAAAAATAGAACCAACAAGTGTTAATCCCTGTGATTGGTAGAAACATCATCAATCACAATATCCTATATTATCAAAAATTGCAAAAGATTATATATATATACCTGCTACATCTGTTCCAAGTGAACAAGCTTTTTCTAAATCTGGTGAATTAATTAGTAAACGTAGAAATAAATTAAGTGACCGAGCTATAGAAGCATATATGTGTTTAAATTCATGGTTAAAATTGAAAGATAATTAATTTTATATTTTATATTGTTTAATAATTAATAATAATATAATAATCAAATACTATAATTAGTGTAATAACTAAATATTATAAATAATAAATAAATATTTTAAAATATCATATATTTTATATTACATATAATGATACTTTTTAATTAATAAATTTAAAATAAAGTTTCTTTAAAACAAAAAATAATAATAATTTTCGAACGATTAATTCTATTGACCTCATCAACTCCTTTAACCCCATCGACTTCTAATTGAAGTCGATGGGGTCGATGGGGCTGATGGAGCTGATGAGAAAAAATAATAATCATAATTTTCAATTGATCAACTTTGTTAACCCCATCGACTTATAATTGAAGTCTATAGGGTTAATGGGGTCGATAGGATTAGCATAATCTTATTAACTCATCGACCCCATCAACCCCATTCGATCCTATTGACTTGAATGGTTCAGTCCAGCTTGGTTTGACTTGTACTTTCAAGTCGATAGGGTTTGATCCAGTTTAGCTTGACTTGTCAACGGTTTGACTTGACTTGAGTCTCAAGTCAGACCGTTAACAACACTACTTCTGCTATTTTTCTTATATATATATTCTGCAAAAGATTATAGCATTTTAGATATGCATATTTTACTATGGTCTTCTGCTATAACTATATATAATGGGCAGAGTCCAGACTCGAAGAGTTATAAATTCTGCAAAAGACTATATTCGAAAACATACTATATAAGATGAAGCTTTCTTCCATTTTTATTATATAATATTACTGAAGTTAGTTTCACCTTGACCTACTCAAAAATATACCCTCGAACAATGAAGCTTTCTTCTATTTTTATTATATAATATTACTGAAGTTAACTTTACCTTGACCTACCCAAAAATATACCCTTGAACAATAAAGTCTGAAAAAAAGAATTTAAAAATTCGTCAAGAATAAATATAATCTTAGAATACATTTACTATTTCGTACCATAGTATATAAAATGACGAACCAAAAACAAAATACAGCTGCATAATTGATCCGGTATGGGGTGGGGAAAGCATAGACTATTCAAGTAGCTCAGATGTATATAGTGATAATATATCTGAAAGTGAATCAGAGAATTGTAGTGACTATGATTCCGATTACGAGTCAGATAATAAAACTAATACTATTGAGACTCCAGTACCCCAACCTCCTAAAGTAGAAGAACAATTGTCTAATACGACATATTCCACAGAACAAGTGAGTCCTACATATTCTAAAAGGCAAGAAAAATTCGAAGATAAATTTACCCAAAAAGACTTACTAAATAAAATTTGTAGAATTGCTTCTTTACCTGCTAGAGATATATCAAGTAATAAAGATTCGTTGGAAGATGTACATTTATGGGACTATTTATTACTTAATTATGGGGTAAAAGAAGGAATCAGTCTACTCGATGCATATACACAAGAAGAATTAACCAATAAATTAGTTATCCAAGTAGAACAGTGAGAATATAAAAAATATTCAGTTATAGATGATATCGCAGAAGTGTATGGCTTACCTGGAATCCACGAATGTAGTGAAGAAATGTGAGTCGATACTGTAACCACTAAAGATGTATTTATCCGAATTTATTGTTCATTTGTAAGAGCATTGTATCGAATCCTTGATTGTAGTTGGGAAGAAATCTTTAAAGGGTTGGTAATTATGACTTCATCTAATCCCGATAAATGCAGTTACCATCTTCTGTATGCACCAGCTCTCCTTATTGATTATCAGGAACTCAAACAATTTACAGAATTACATCAGAAAACTTTTTGGGGTGTAAATTTACAGAAATTTACGGGACCTACAGAAATTTATGCCTAAAAAAATCAATTTTTTTGACTTTGATCACTATTTATAAGACAGGGAGCGATTTTTTACTAAGATATTCCTATTGCAGATCAAAAAATCTGGTTCTTAGCTACAAGATGATGTGTGTTTCATTTCTGTAGTATTAATATTCGCGAAGATATTCACGTTTAAAGTTTCACATCTATGAAAAAATTTCCGTGTAAATTTTCTGAAAATTTTCGTAATTCTGCCAGAAATTCACGTGACGTCATAGAAATTTCTGGCAGAATTACGAAAATTTTCGAAAAATTTACACGGAAATTTTTTCATAAATGTGAAACTTTAAACATAAATATCTTCGCAAATATTGATGCTACAAAAATAAAACATATATCATTTTGTAGCTAAGAACCAGATCTTTCGATCTGTCATAGAAATATCTTAGTAAAAAACCGCTCCTTGTCCCATAAATAGTGATCAAAGTCAAAAAAATTGATTTTTTTAGGCGTAAAATTCTGTAGGTCCCGTAAATTTCTGTAAATTTACACTCCAAAAAGTTTTCTGATGTAGTGTATAAATTAACCGGAAAAAAATATGGTAAGTTTATTGATAGGGGGTTACCTGGTCAAAATTTCTGTTTCCGCTTAATCGGTTTAGCAAAAAAAAACTGTGTGAAGCGTATATTTCAATTTTCACTAGATAATAGATGGAATGAGCTCAACCACGCCAGAGCAATATTGTTTTGTATATCCCTAGGTTTTTTTACTATCCTAATGTCCCATGTCCCACTGTAGTGTTATGAATCGCGAATACAAAATCGCGATTAATCGCCTATCAACTATATAGTCGAGTACAAATGTTGATAGACGATTAATCGCGATTAATCGGCGATTATTAAAATCGTGATTAATCGTGAATAATCGCGATTAATCGGCGATTATTAAAATCGTGATTAACTGTAATAATCGCGATTTATAATTATAATTTTTATTCAATTCGAAAAAATATTATAATTATAATAATAATAATAATAAAACCGTGGGGGCTAAATAATAATAAAAATAAAATCGTAGGGATAAGAATCGTGGGAGCTAAAAATCGTGGGAGACGAAACCGTGGGAGTAAGAATCGTGAGGGCTAAAAACNTAATCGCGATTAATCGGCGATTATTAAAATCGTGATTAATCGTGAATAATCGCGATTAATCGGCGATTATTAAAATCGTGATTACCGTAATATTATAATTATAATATTTTTTCGAATCAAATAAATATTATAATTATATAATTATATTTTCGAATAATTATAATTTTTATTCGATTTGAAAAAATATTATAATTATAATATTTTAATTATAATATTTTCGAATAAAATATTATAATTATAATATTTTCGAATAAAATATTATAATTATAATATTTTCGAATAATTATAATACTATAATTATAATTATACATGTTCCCAAAATTGATTTTGAATTTTTGAGGTATTTCGACTTTTTGAGATTTATGCAAAATCTATTCTATATATGGAAGTAAAAAAAGTACCTAGTTATATGTATCTTTAATCAAAGAATTTATCTGGATAGTTAAAAAATTTTGGGTTTTAAATAAAATAATTTCGTCTTCTATGAAAAACTATTTCGACTTTTTTCCCCAAAATTGCAATTTCGGGGCCCCAAAATAATTTAGCGTGCAAGTATAATTATAATATTTTCGAATAAAATATTATAATTCGAAAATATTAAATATAATATTATAATTATAATTATAATATTTTAATTATAATTATAATATTATAATTATAATATTTTATTCGAAAATATTATAATATTCGAATAGAATATTATAATTATAATATTTTTATTATAATTATAATTTTTATTATAATTATAATATTTTTATTATAATTATAATTTTTATTATAATTATAATATT
>PQFF01000122.1:179435-205143 GCA_003547095.1 Diversispora epigaea
TTTTTTTTTTTTGTAGATTCCGACATGAGCGAACCGGTGATAATAATCGAACCTCGGGAGAATTGGACCAACGCGGAGAAGGAAAGAAGGCCACACCACGAAAATAACGAAGAGGGTGGTGAAGAGAGTGGAGAAGACGGTGGAGGGGGGGTGAAGGAAGAACCGAAATCGTTAAAATCGCCGATGTTACCAAAACCGCTCTAATTACGGTCGCGGAAGGTCACGGACGTCTAAGAGAAGGGACAATTACGGTTCCGGAAGGTTACGGACGTCTAAGAGAAGGGACAGGAGGAAAAAGGGGGGGTATTAGAAGAGAAGAGAGTGAAGAACTCGAGGAAAGGGGAATAGAAAAAGAAGTGAGAAGTAAAGGAAAGAGTAAAATCGCCGAAATTACAGTTATGGAGGGTCACGAACACTTAGAAGGGAGTATAAGAGGGAAGAGGAGTATAAGAAGAGAAGAAAATGACAAAAGAGAAGAGAATGATAGAAGAGAAGAGAGTAAAGAACTTGAGGAAAGGAGAATAGAATAAGAAGTGGGGAAAAAAAGAAAAAGAAATATTGTCAAAATTATAGAAATAGATGAAGAGGATGAAGAGGAGGATAAAGAAGAGGATGAAGAAGGGGAAAGTGAAGAGAGAATAAATAGTAATAAAAAAAGAGTAGAAAAAGGAAAAGGAAAGGTGGTAGAACATGAAGAAAATGTAGATGTAGAAAATACAGAAGGTTGGATTCTAGAAAATAATTCTAATAATGAAAATGATTTTTTATCTTTTGAAATGAATTTAATGAATTTTCTAAGTGAAGAAGAAACACCTATTGCTTCATCAAGTAAAAATATTATCCAAAGAAAAAAAACCCCAATGAATAAAATAAAAGGCAATACAAATAGGAAAGGAATTCAATCTTTTTTTGAAAAATCAATTAATATAGAAGAATTAAATAATTATGAAATTAATGATGAAGGTGATGAAGGTGATGAAGGTAATGAAGATAATGAAGGTAATGAAGGTGATGAAGGTGAAATCAGTAGCAATAATATTTTAAGTAATTCTANTGGGATTTTTTCATAACTGATCATGATACAGAAACAGATGTTGTTTATACAATCTGTCAAATAAAAGATTGTACACGCAAATATGCTCATCATGGTTCTACAACTAATTATACAAAACATCTTTGTGATGATCATCATATTACTGAAGCTTCACTATCTTCAAAAACTCCAGAAGAAATCAACAATCTAAAACAACCAAAACAACAATCTATTGTTAAACTTCTATCAAGACCTCTTAGTTTAAGAAAACAAAAATTATTAAATCAAGATCTTGTAAAATTTATAGTAGGAACAAGACAACCATTATCTATTGTTGAAAGTGATTGTTTCAAAAATTATTGTAATGCACTCAATCCACAATTTTCTATTCCTTGTATTAATACTATCAAAAATTTAATAGATCTTTCATATAATTATATGAAAAGACAACTCAAAGATACAATAATTAATTCTATTGATTATATTCATTTAACCTTTGATCTGTGGTCATCAAAAGCACATGATTCATATTTGGGCATTACTGCNTGGTAGAACATGAAGAAAATGTAGATGTAGAAAATACAGAAGGTTGGATTCTAGAAAATAATTCTAATAATGAAAATGATTTTTTATCTTTTGAAATGAATTTAATGAATTTTCTAAGTGAAGAAGAAACACCTATTGCTTCATCAAGTAAAAATATTATCCAAAGAAAAAAAACCCTAATGAATAGAATAAAAGGCAATACAAATAGGAAAGGAATTCAATCTTTTTTTGAAAAATCAATTAATATAGAAGAATTAAATAATTATGAAATTAATGATGAAGGTGATGAAGGTGATGAAGGTAATGAAGATAATGAAGGTAATGAAGGTGATGAAGGTGAAATCAGTAGCAATAATATTTTAAGTAATTCTAGTCGTCTTCAAAATCGTAGAAAAAGAAAAGCATCTGTTTTATTAAAAACCTCTAAAGGAAAAAAATCAAAATCAAAAAAATCAAAAACAGTGGCAGCATTGAGATCTAGTTTTGTTTGGGATTTTTTCATAACTGATCATGATACAGAAACAGATGTTGTTTATGCAATCTGTCAAATAAAAGATTGTACACGCAAATATGCTCATCATGGTTCTACAACTAATTATACAAAACATCTTTGTGATGATCATCATATTACTGAAGCTTCACTATCTTCAAAAACTCCAGAAGAAATCAACAATCTAAAACAACCAAAACAACAATCTATTGTTAAACTTCTATCAAGACCTCTTAGTTTAAGAAAACAAAAATTATTAAATCAAGATCTTGTAAAATTTATAGTAGGAACAAGACAACCATTATCTATTGTTGAAAGTGATTGTTTCAAAAATTATTGTAATGCACTCAATCCACAATTTTCTATTCCTTGTATTAATACTATCAAAAATTTAATAGATCTTTCATATAATTATATGAAAAGACAACTCAAAGATACAATAATTAATTCTATTGATTATATTCATTTAACCTTTGATCTGTGGTCATCAAAAGCACATGATTCATATTTGGGCATTACTGCTCATTGGATTAACAAAGAATTTGAGATTTGTAACATGGTTTTGAATGTTGGAGAAATACCATATCCACATACTGGTGTTGAAATTTCTCGTCATGTATCAAAAGTTCTTGATGACTGGAATTTGGAAGATAAAATAATAATTATAGTTACAGATAATGGAAGTAATGTTAAATCTGCAGTAACAAGATTGGGAAAAGATTGGATCCCATGTGTTGCTCATACATTGCAATTATCAGTTAATAAAGGATTGAAAATAATTGATCCTCTAATAACAAAAGTAAAAAATCTTATTACTTTTTTGGGAAGTGATAAAAGAAGACAACAATTAAGACGTGCACAAGTTATGTGTAATCAAATTCAAGAAAATGAAACAGTTGAAATTATCAAGCCTATAGATATAAGGTGGAATTCATTTTACAATGCTTTAGTTCGACTTTATGAATTAAAAAATTCAATTAAATGGNTCAGCAGAATGGAAAACTATTCAAAATTTGACAAAATTATTAGCTTCTGTTGAACAAGCGACAAGATTATTAGGAGGAGAAAAATATACAACATTAGCTCTTACTGCTCCTATAATTGATGAAGTTATACGTAATTTAAAAAATATAAAATCAAATAATACTATTATTACAAATACTACAATTTCAAACATTTGTAATACTATTTTAGATGATCTTGAAAAAAGATGGAGTATTCCAAATAATTATGGAATAACTGCATCATTTTTAGATCCTAGATTTAAAAATTTAACTTTTTGTTCACAAGTAAGTATATATCTTTTTAATTAAATAATTTATATAATATTTAACTTTTTATCTAATTTATTATTTAGAATACACGTGATATTATACATACCAAAATTAAAAAAGAAATTGAAGAAATTGTAAATTTGTCATCTGATGAAACTCAAAGTTCATTAGAAGTAGATTCAACATCTTTAATATCATCTTTTTTTTCTCATCTTTCTTCAACTTCTAATCAAGGATTTAGAACTAATTCAAATGAAATTAACCAATATTTACAAATGAAAGAGTTATTGATGCATGAAAAAAGTGATCCTTTAATTTGGTGGAAAGCTAATTGTAATTCATATCCCAATTTATCAAAATTAGCACAAAAATATTTATCAATTCCTGCAACATCTGTACCTTCTGAAAGATTATTTTCAGATACTGGAATTCATATCACTCCTCGTAGAAATAGATTAAATCCACATTTAGTCAATCAAATTCTTTTTATTAAACAAAATAATACATATTTAGAAATGTTTCCTTAATAATTTTTAATTTTTAATATAACTTTTATAATTTCTAATATTAATTTACCAATTCTAAATGTTAATTTTGATTTAATATTGAACCATTTAATATTAATTATATTAATAAATCAATTTAAATATTGAAATTTTATAAACTTTGTTATTTATTAATTAATATCAAAATTGAATGTTAAATAAATATTTTATTTAAAAGAAACAAACATTTACTTATATTTTTATATTTATTTAGTAGTAATTTTGATAGTATTAGCATCAAAAAATTTTTAGAGGCGAAAATTTGCACAAATTTTCACCACCTGCAAAAATTTTCGCAAATTTTCAACTATTTTTTTCTGTTTTTTTGACTTCGCTCACGATTATCGAAGCACAGAACAATTTTCTACTAAGATATTTCTAAGACAGAAAGAACGGCCTTGTTTTTGGCTACAAAATGATATGTGTTTCATCCTTGTAGCATCGATATTCACGAAGTTATTCGAGTTTTAAAAAAATATCTGCGAAAAATCGTGTAAAATTTTCGAATAATCGCCGAATAATCGCGAATAATCGTTGAATAATCGCCGAATAATCGCGAATAATCGTCAAATAATCGCGAATAATCGCCGAATAATCGTCGAATAATCGTCAAATAATCGCGAATAATCGTCGAATAATCGCTGAATAATCGTCGAATAATCGCGAATAATCGTCGAATAATCGCGAATAATCGCCGAATAATCGCGAATAATCGTCAAATAATCGCCGAATAATCGCCGAATAATCGTCGAATAATCGCCGAATAATCGCGAATAATTGATGATTATTCGCGATTATTCGTCGATTATTCGTGACGATTATTCGAGTCTAAATATAGACCCGATTCCTAACACTATCCCACTGTTCCTACCCTTATTGGGCTTATAAAGATATATTAAAACTTTATAAATATATGTAAAAATCAATTCTAAATAACTTTAATTAATAGAATTTTTTATAATTTAAAAAATTATTTTTGTTCCAAAATGTCCTAAGATGTCCCATGACAATACTTCGCCAGAGTACAACCACCTACTAGTTTGAATTTCGAAGTAAGACCCCGCTTATTTAGTGCAAAAAATATAAATAATCAGAAAAAAGTAATTGTGGATCAAGATGCGTTAAAAAAATACACGAATCTAGTTTTACAAAAGTATCCAGACTATCTTGGAAGTTGGGATATTGAGAAAAAAAAATCTCAATGGTATATATACTTTAACTGAAAAGTATGTTTAGAATGTCCAATATGTAAACGCCTACACGAAAAAGATCAAAGATGGTATGGGTGTGCATATATTAATGGATTATTCATTATAAAATGTTTTCAACAAAATAAAGATGATTTGGGGAAAATTTTCAATGACCTATTTATTGCAGAAAAAATTCAACAGAAAAAATAAAAATAATGTTTCGCCACCCGTTTCTCATAAAATAAAGGGTTCAGGATTCCTAAAAACTTTTTTAAAAATGCTGAGTTGGACTAAATGTAAATCCCCTCTCATTACTACTGAAGTATATGAAGAGCGATATATAAAACTTTTACCCAAGGAAGATGATGTATATGTGGGTTCAGCATGAAAGACAGGAAAGATTTATACTTTAGAGCACCATGCTATTCTTGATGCTATAAATTTGCTTGTTTTATTTACACATCATACTTATTCTAGTGCAGTTACTGTAAGACTTAATCTCAAATCATACTATGATATTGAAACCAAAGATATAAATCTCCCGGATCATCAAAGAGTAATATGTCAGATAGAAAGTTTACATCGCATTATTAATAAATGTAAATGTGAGAAAAAATGTAAGTGTCCTCCAATATCATATGATTTATAACTCGATGAGGTAGTATTTGTGAATAGTCAAGCCCACACTCACTTAGCAGGGTGGTCAAGAGAACATTTATATAAGTTAATTTATGATGCGAGGCGTATTATTGTTATGGACAACGACCTTACTGATCTTAATATAGAATGGATTAAATCACTTCAAAAGAGTAGGCAATTTTCAGTTATTTATAACACTAGTGTTCGAAACCGAAAGGTCATTAGTCGACTTGGCCGATTTAGCCAGTTTAGTTGGCTGATTTTTTGAAAATCAGCTAAGTCGATACCATATAGGGTAATTTTTTTATTTTTTTAGCCGATTTTTTTTTATTAAAAAAATGGCAAAGTAGCATGAGGAATTTTTATTAATTAGAAATGTAGAAGATATACACGAGATATTTTTATTTTTTATTAATTAAATAAAAATAACAATGTAAAAGATGAAGCATTCAAATATTTTTTTTATATCAAGTTTATTATTGATGAAACGTAGACAACCCAAGAAAAATCTAGACCAATTTATGTCTTATAATGATCCTACTGGAACTTTTTTTCGAGAGGTAAATATATTTAATTATCTTGTAAATAATTAAATAATTAAATATTAAATAATTAAATAAATAATTAAATAATAATTAAATAATTTTTATTTTTAGGACAATAAGAAAAAGAAAAAGACTTAAATCAATGAAATAATTTGTCTTCTAATCTTAATAACTTACATAATGAGAATAATAATAATTTAGAATTAATAAAAGTAATAATTTTAATGATAAAAATTTAGTATTAGAGATAGATAATAATACTTTAGCATTAGGTGGGAGGGATAATAATAATAATGATAATAATGATAGTGATCTTAATAATAATAATTTAGCATTAGATATCGAAAAAAATAATAATAATATTGATAATACTTTAGTATTAGATAGGAGAAATGATGATAATACTTTAGCATTAGATGGGAGGGATATTATAAATGTATATAAAAAATTTTATTAATAATAAAAGTTTGATTTATTGATATTCTAACTAAACACATAACTTTTACATAATTTTCACAAGACGTGCTCATAAATTTTATTTTTATATTAAGAAATTTTGGCTTTAGTCGACTAAGCCGGCTAAGTCGATTTTAAAATATAGGCTTAGCCGGGCTGATTTTTTTAGACCGGCTTAGAACACTACATAACACTTATTAACCCCAAAAAGGTAAAACATTTTGTTTAGCTCTTAATAAAGAAACTGTATTAACCGAACTTTGGGAATAGGCGAGAGTGATATCTTCATTACTTTATGAAGAACGAAAAAGTGCATCTCTTATTTGTCATCTTAGAGAAGATATATAAGGTATTACTCGCACTTTGATAAGAGATTTTCCAACATTGCGCATCAAAAAATATCATAGAAAATCAGATCCAATTGAAAAGTTTCAGAATTTTAGCAATGTGGAAAAGGCATGAAAAGTCGTGAATCTTATTGTATACACTAGTACATTAAAAATAGGAGTCTCATATATTAACCCCAAGTTTGAGTGGGCATTTTATCTTTTCAAAAGTTATATAGAAACAAATGCTAGGACAAATCAGATGCTATTTCGCATAAGATGTATTAAAGAATATACATGTCACATCGAACAAAGAGTATCGAATCTCCCAATCACTGAAGAAGGATTATTCCACTGGTTATTAAAAGTAAAGCAAGAATGCCTTTTTCATGAACTTCAAAATAAAGGAATATTCCCAGATGTGTAGTTTATTATACAATATAAGAATATTCTATCAGTTCGATTATGGGTGACCTACATGTTGGAAAAGTTCTGATCTCGTTGTTTGTTTGGATGAAGAATGGTTGATTTTCTTAAAAAGGCAGGTATGATAATTTCCATAATAAAAACTACTCCCAAACCCAAAGAAAATGCCATATCATTAATTGCAACAGTAAAAGCAAATTCTTCAGTTATTAAAGCAGAGAAAATTTTAAATATCGCTAATGCCAATATTCTCAATCATGAGTAAAGGTGGTACTCGTAATTATAAATTAAGAGTTATGATATTACTACCTGTATCATAATTATTAAGGATTTCAATAAAAAAAAATCTGTAATTCTGTAATTCGTAATTATCCGTAAGTCCGTAATTGTTCCGTAAGTCCGTAATTATTCCGTAAGTAAAAATGATACTCATAATTATTTAATTTTAAAATTTTATTATTAAATTTTTAAACATTTAAGTTTAAATATCTATAGTTATTTTAATTTTAATGTACAGAATTTGAAACTTCTACATAAAATACAAATTATTCTTAAATTTAAGTTTAATTATTAATACTTTTAATATTTAATTATTAAAATTAAAAGTTTTATATGTAAAAACTATTAGTAATTATTTTTAAAATTAATTTTTAATTAATAAACTTTATTTTAAAATATTTCGGTCAAAAATTATCTGATTTGAATGAAAAAAGTATCATTTTGAAATCAGAAATATGGAGATTCCAAATATATACTTTATTATTACATAAAAGTCCGTAATTATTCCGTAAGTAAAAATGATACTCATAATTATTTAATTTTAAAATTTTATTATTAAATTTTTAAACATTTAAGTTTAAATATCTATAGTTATTTTAATTTTAATGTACAGAATTTGAAACTTCTACATAAAATACAAATTATTCTTAAATTTAAGTTTAATTATTAATACTTTTAATATTTAATTATTAAAATTAAAAGTTTTATATGTAAAAACTATTAGTAATTATTTTTAAAATTAATTTTTAATTAATAAACTTTATTTTAAAATATTTCGGTCAAAAATTATCTGATTTGAATGAAAAAAGTATCATTTTGAAATCAGAAATATGGAGATTCCAAATATATACTTTATTATTACATAAAAGTCCGTAATTAGTTACAGAATTACGAATTTGTATCGTAATTCATTTAAAAAATCTGTAATATTAAGGACTTGTAAAAATAATTAAGGATACCAGTTTTAATCATGAGTTAGCTGAGATCTTAGAAAACAAGCTAAAGAAGACTTTGGGAGAGATATATGCTTTAAGCCGATATCATATTGCAGATTGTTATGTAATACCACCTAAATTTTTAACCGAAGACTTCATCACAAATTATAGTAAATATAATGAAATGAAATAGTTTAGAAATCTCCAGAAATTATGAGATGCAGGTATTAATAATGAGACGGCAGTTGAGGCTATTATCCGTGAATATTATAGAAATGATAGACTTATAACCGTTATCCAAGCTAAGAAACATCAAATTTGTCTGGAATTACTAAAGACTTGTACATCCGTTAAAGATATTGATGATAAAAATAGATACAAATTTGATATTACTAAAACAAGTCTAAACTCACCTGAGTCAATACAGTATCTCCAAAATCTAGTTCCTAAAATGGTTTGAGTTTTTGATAATACAGATGCATCACGCAGTACTAAAAAATCTGGCTTAAAATCAGATAAAGCAAAACTTGATTTATTAAATTCGGTACTTTTTACAACTTATGAAATAAAATTTAAAGCAATTGATAATAATCGCAAGTATTATCATCTAGTTGGAAAGTTTGATAGTGAAGATGCTCCGAAATTATCATTATACTAATCGGAAGAAAGACCCTTTTATGAAAATAGTGAGGATATACGATATGGGTATAGTAAACTCTCACTCAATGAAATAGAAATTTCTTCCAGTTCTGACTTACAAAATCGTCAGGATATGTTTGATATTGTTTAAAATGTATATTTATCCAATAAGAGTCTGTGGTATATCTTACAAAGGGAGTTTTTTGTATTGCTCAAAAATAATACTTGAAAAATTACTTATCTATGCACTTGGATAGGTTAGATTAATAAGACCATTTTTATGCCTGATTCGATATTCGTAAGAGTAAAATCTTTCAACATGGTTTGTACAATATCCAGTATAAGATGAGGTAGACTTTTCACATATTTTACATAATGCTTTTGAAGCTCTTTTTACTTGTAACCGCCAATGCAAACCATATCCAGATAGCCGAGTGTAGATTTTTCCACATAATGTACTATTTTTCTTAATATATTAACAAGTAATACGTTCTATTCAAAGTATTTTAGTATAAGATATATAAAAACTCTTTCACTTTTAATGTCGATTATTGTTTTATGTAATAAGGATACTGTGTGTTTAAATATAAAAAATCAATTTAAATTTTCGTCAAGATTTTTATTATCTTACAATAGATTTACCCTTTCATAATATATTATCATTTACATAAGTGCATATAAAATGAATATTCAAGAATTGAATGCTTCAGAGAAAGTAGTTAACTTACTAACCAAGCGAGAGATCAACCTAAATGGATCAACATTTCGCAAACTAATACATAATAGGTTCAAGTACTTCAAAAATTTAGCAGAATTTTTACAATTGTCAGATACCATAGATTATTATTTTACTGAACAGATGGACTTTTTAAGTGCTCTGTCCCATCCAGCTATAATATCCCCAATTGATATAATGGAAAACAAACCCGACATTTACAAGAGATGGTACATAAATATAGAAATGTACCAAAGTCTATTTCAAGCATTATAAAAAATAAAATAGAATACTACATTGATATAGCCTGGCTCCTATCCTAAAGCTATAAAATTTTTTTGTTATATTTTATGTATTAGTAGATTTCAAATCGACAAATCTAACTTTCAACTCGAATATATATTATGCACTTGGTATTTATTGATGATTTTTTTGAAAATATACCGGAATGAGTAAAACCCAGTGTCAAAGATACATAATTAATTTCAATTTGAAAAAATATATTCCATAATGTATATAATCTAACGAACATATCATAAACTATCTGACTCACTATAACATTCAACCATGTCGGCTATAGTAACAAAAATCGTCGAAAAATATAATCTCACACCAAAGATGAGTTTATCTGAGCTTAGTCAGCATACCACAGAATTTCTTTCAAACTTTATCAATAATATAAAGTAGAATCAAGCACATAGGTGCCTGAAAGATGGCTTTAAATTTAGCAGTAAGCAGGTAAGTATATTGATACCTAATCAGAGAAGTGGAAAAAATAAAACTATAAATATTGTCGAAAGCAGTTGTAGAATAACTATAATTTCACCTTCAAAAAGTTTGGAAGAAGAGATTATTAGAGAGATAGCTAAACGAATTTTGCAAAATAAATATGGGTTTAGCGGAAATCAAGTAAATGTTTTATTCTCCAACCAGAAAAACAAACAATATGAAAGTACTTATTGTGAAACAGCTTTTGGCAAAACCTTAAATATTGCGATCTCCAACCAACTCCCAAAAAGATTGGAGGAAGAAACTATCAGGGAGATGGCGTAACGAATTTTACGAGATAAACTTAGTATTAGGGATATAAAGGCTGAAGCTTATGCTTTAGCTAAAGCTGGTGTCCTTAATTATTTTTACAAGTCCTTAATATTATGGATTTTTTAAATGAATTACGATACAAATCCATAATTCTGTAACTAATTACGGACTTTTGTGTAATAATAAAGTATATATTTGAAATCTCCATGTTTCTGGTTTCAAAATGATACTTTTTTTATTCAAATCAGATAATTTTTGATCGAAATATTTTAAAATAAAGTTTACTAATTAAAAATTAATTCTAAAAATAATTACTAATAGTTTTTACATATAAAACTTTTACTTTTAATAATTAAACATTAAAAGTATTAATAATTAAACTTAAAGTTAAAAATAATTTGTATTTTATGTAGAAGTTTCAAATTTTGTACATTAAAATTAAAATAACTATAGATATTTAAACTTAAATGTTTAAAAATTTAATAATAAAATTTTAAAATTAAATAATTATAAGTATTATTTTTACTTACGGAATAATTACAGACTTACGGAACAATTATGGACTTACGGATAATTACGAATTATAGAATTACAGATTTTTTTTCATTGAAATTCTTAATAATTACAATACAGACAGTAATATCATAACTCTTAATTCATAATTACAGGTACCACCTTTAGTCTTAGCTCTATCAGTGCCAGATGCCAATATTGGCTCATCATGCCTCTCCCAGCTTTGAAAAGAATTAAGAAATCTTGATGTTTCACCTGAAACAATTGAGGTTACGAAATTCCCCGATATTATAAAAAAAGCTAATGAAATCCAAAATGATCAGCGAAAAAAAGCTGAAGTTGTACAAATTGATTATCCAGATGAATTTACATTAGAATCGGTCAAAGAGAGGTTAGATGCATATAATGTTGAAACTTCACCTGATTGTTTAGCTCTTGTTGATATTACAATAATGCTTTGTTTGCGTCTTGCTGAAGTTACAACTTTGCATATNTAAAAATAATTACTAATAGTTTTTACATATAAAACTTTTACTTTTAATAATTAAACATTAAAAGTATTAATAATTAAACTTAAAGTTAAAAATAATTTGTATTTTATGTAGAAGTTTCAAATTTTGTACATTAAAATTAAAATAACTATAGATATTTAAACTTAAATGTTTAAAAATTTAATAATAAAATTTTAAAATTAAATAATTATAAGTATTATTTTTACTTACGGAATAATTACAGACTTACGGAACAATTATGGACTTACGGATAATTACGAATTATAGAATTACAGATTTTTTTTCATTGAAATTCTTAATAATTACAATACAGACAGTAATATCATAACTCTTAATTCATAATTACAGGTACCACCTTTAGTCTTAGCTCTATCAGTGCCAGATGCCAATATTGGCTCATCATGCCTCTCCCAGCTTTGAAAAGAATTAAGAAATCTTGATGTTTCACCTGAAACAATTGAGGTTACGAAATTCCCCGATATTATAAAAAAAGCTAATGAAATCCAAAATGATCAGCGAAAAAAAGCTGAAGTTGTACAAATTGATTATCCAGATGAATTTACATTAGAATCGGTCAAAGAGAGGTTAGATGCATATAATGTTGAAACTTCACCTGATTGTTTAGCTCTTGTTGATATTACAATAATGCTTTGTTTGCGTCTTGCTGAAGTTACAACTTTGCATATTACAGATGCTGGAGTAACAGGCTATGCGAAGAATCGAAGACAGCCAGATATACTTAGAAAATTTAGATCATTAGAGAAGAACTAAGAACATGCTAAGGAACTGCTCACTTGATTACAGAATACAATATCTTCTGGAAAAATGGAAAATCCAGGAAAACCAGGAGTTAAATGGTTCAATAGATATTTAAAATCATATGGTCTTATTCCTCGACATTTACGTAAAATGGGGGTAGTTTATGGTGCTGTACATTAGTAAATTTTTTTAAACGTAAGCTTTCGAAGTCTTTTACTCTGATAACCTTCGAATACCTCCAACATAAACATAATATTTACGAAGGTTATTAGTACCGAAAACCTTTATTTTTATTAATAAAACGTAATACTCCGGAGGTTATTGATATTAATAACCTTCAATAATCTTCATTTTATCATAATAAACGTAATATTTGCAAAGGTTATTGGTCCGATAACCTTTAATAATCTTTGAAAACGAAATTATTACAATAACCTCCGATATAAAAAATTTCCAGATGTAGTACATAGAGCTGAAAATTCAGGACGTTTTATAACACTTGCTGGACAATGTCTACGACACAATTCTGACAGTATTATTTCTCCGATACAGAGATACGTTGTGATAAATTACAGGAGAAAAAATTAAAAACCTGAAGAAACAAGACTATTTCAAATCTATGATGAAGATTAGTCATGCTAGCTTCCAGTTAATCACGCTTCTTTGGCTTTTATCATATTTACAGTAAAATTTTTATCATTATTAGATCCAGAGTCGGACTCAAATGAAAGAGATGAGAAATTGTTAAAAATTAATTTTTTTCTAGGTATTTTGCGTTTTTTAGTAATATCTGGGTTTGCTATCAAATTTATAATATCTTGTCAAATCTCGGGTTTCACTATCAAAAGTAATTCACAAAGAGATATTCGAATTTCTTTATATAGTACTTGTCTGGTAAGATCTATCACTATCATATCGTTAATTCGAGATGAGATTTCATCTATTTCCAAGCCCAGCTCTTTTGTTTTTTAATATGTAATAATTGAACACTAGCTACCCGAATCTATACCTGCCGCCCAAATTCAAAATCCAAATGCCGAAATCCCAAATCCCAAATCCCAAATTATAATTAGTATTTTTTGCCGAAATCCCAAATCCCAAATACTAGTAATTTGTACATTTTAGCATCCCAAATCCCAAATTATTTGGGATTTGGACAACACGATATCCGAATCACAAACTACTTCTGTATCCGTATCATTAATCGCTATTGATAATTTTTTCATTGATTCTATTAGCGATGCGATTTTATCATATGTCAGAGACACTGAGCTCCGCTCATCATTCTCTTGTAAATTTTGACAAACTGACTCAATATTGTTATTAGCTTCAACCATTGTAAATGCGAAATTATATTTATTAATATACAGTAAAAAATTCAGAATTAAATATATTTGAATATTTGTGAAAGCGTACTAATCATGGGAATAGGGAGTCATCTCGAAGTAAGAGATACAATTAATTGATTGGGATTATATTCAAGCTCTCCAGTTTTAGAACCTGAAAAAGCAGAAGATATTATACCTCGATTAATCTGTGAATGACTATTTCAAGATGATAAAGGTATATGCTACAGCATTGAGTGTCGATTTAGATAATCAAGATCTTAAGGAAATATTCTTCAATGGTCTATCACGAGAAAATAAAATAGAAGCAATCCAATTCGGGATTAAGAAACCTATAAAAAAGATAGTTAAACGTATAAAAAAAATTGACATTGGATTTACTGATATACAGAAGTTTCAATTTGGATATTTGAAACGAGGGAATAATTCAGTAATGAAATATTATATAAAAATAAAAAAATATAACGAAACAGTTGAATATGAAGAAAAACAACTTAGGCATCAATTTCTCCATGGTTTAAATTCTGATAATTAGTTAGAAGCCGAAATATGTGGATTAGAGCTTCCATTAGAAGAACTAGTGGAAAGGTTAAGTGTAATTAAAAATATCTGGAAAATACATAATATATGTGCCTAAAATTAATTATCCGAACATTAGTTGTTTTTTTCGATTAAAGATATATAATAATACATTACTTGAGAATGGCGCAACTATTGCGGAGCAATAACCCAAAGGGTCTAAATATTTTTGATTTACCAGAATTACTAGAACAGATCTTATATTTTTTAAAAATCGATCAATCCCTCTATCCTGCTTTATTTGTTAACCACCTTTGGTATCACTGCAGTGCTCCTATTCTATGATGTCACGTTGAGTTTTTCAACAAAGATTATCAGCAGAGCCGGCGTGCCTTAAATATGTCTCGGGTTCTTACTCAGTGATTGATAAGCTTTAAAAGAGTTATGCGTGGGAAAATAAAGCCACTCTATTGTTTAAAGATAGTATATCTTAGATTAGAAGGTTTAAAAATCTTAGATGCATTTATCAGTACAATTTTGCATTCATGCCCGAATATACGTTTTTTCATTTTTGATAAAAGTAAGGGTTTCTCTAATATACCAATTATAGAAATTGCAAGATATTGTCCAAAGTTAAGTTATTACATCTGAGTCTTAACTCATATATATGTCTCACTAATCGATGTATCACTAAAATAACACGTTCTTGTCCAAAACTTAGACATCTTGAGCTTGGTGATTGCTCGATTAGTAATAAAGCTGTCGACAAGATAACTGGTAACTGTATTAATTTGAAATATCTTAGTTTGAAGGGATTAGTAATGAAGTGATGAAAAAACTTAATCTTAAAATTAAAATTAAATATCCAGATTATTCCGATGATAAATTCTCAGATTCTGATCTACCTCCACTTATTCCAGACCTATTAAGGGTAACTCGAAGTGTTATCTTTACTGATAGGCGGAATGAGATAGTTTTTACCAATACATTAAATATAACAGATCTTATTTCTGCAATTAGAGTATTATCAAAATTGACTGATCTAGAACGAATTAATTTATTAAATAGTCTTGTTCGAGCCATTGGCCAATGATTACATCGATTGTGACAAGGTTTTTAGAAAGATAATTAAATATTTAATCATTAGTTATTTTTTGGCTAAAGATATAAAGTATATATAAATTATTTCACTATGCTAGTAAAGATAGTTAAAGCTAAAGTAAGGGGGCAAAAAGTTAATTGTCACCTTGAACCAGGTTTTTACGATCCTTCCATGGGTAGTGATAAGTTCCTTAAGAAAATCGACGGCAAAATTAACAGAAAGCTGACTCCCGAAGAAAAAGATAGTAAATTTGTCAAAGAAGAAATCACGGCTCCACTTGGATTGGCCATAATCCCACTTACTTTTATTTCTAATATAAAAAATAATCTCCGTTTTAGTAACAAGAAATCTATCACAATTCTGACCGAAGTGCTTGTAGAGGAATATGACCCTAAAATGCCTAATTATATCTTGCTTAGTAATAATTGGTTCTATGGCAGAAGCAGAATTAATGATAAAATCCAACATTATTTACCAGAAATAGTGACAGATGCAAAAAATGCTTTTGTAAAAACTACATTGCGTATCAAAGATCTTAAAACCAAAAAGAAGCCAAGGGTTATAGTATCTATTGATAAAAGAGATATTCATGATTTTTACAAATTACTTCCTGGGAAATCAAAAAATAAATCAAAGACTCGAGACTCTGTCTCTTCACTATCTTACGGATCAAATATCTCTGCAACTTCTGATTCAAACACTTCTGATTCAGATACTTCGAACAGTGATTCAAGCAATTCTTCTACATCCAGTTTGGGAATAGAAGTTATACATATAACACGCCCATTCTAAAACGTAAAATAAAAGGTAAAGTTAATTATTGAACTTTACATTAATGTATCTGATCTTAAGGAAAGTAAATTTTTTAATTGACATATAAAGCACGACCTAGATAACTGATTTTTTTGTACCTGTTGCATGCCTCACCCAAATTTGAATCGAAAAAGCAGTAAATATAGGTACTATGGTTAAGTTTCAAAATAATAAACGTAAAACGATAGGAAAATTTATCGATAGTCCGATTCAATATATGCAATTATTAAATCAGAATAAATATGAACACATGTACGATCTAAAAAATAATTTTGTTATAGTCAAGAATATATATAAAGATATTGTAGTGATGGTGTTTGATTATTCAGAATTATATGTATATCTAGAAATGTATCATCCAAATTTATTATAATTTCGTTTTGTGGAAAATATTTAAATTGCATTAATGAACCGCGATAATCAGATTTTTTACGTATGACATAATACGTTTCTATTACTTGTGATCGAAGCATATGTTTGGGATAACGTAGATGTTCATATGACTTAATTTCACCGATCATGAGGGTTAACGTGGTACTAGTTAATCGTACATGGACTAAGAATAAACTTTATTTCGGAAAACTGGCAGAATGAATATTGTTTCGGTTTAATTGATCATAAATGCAAGATGGCATTGGATTCACACTATAAATAAAGTTACAATTGACAAAGTAATGAATATTTCAATTAACCATATTTTATCACACCTTCATTATTATAATAAGAAAATGTACCAAAAAGTTTATATATGTTTTTTGATATAGATATCTTTACAACGTAATTCATGTATTTCTAACAAATTCCAGTCTTTACATGAAATAAATGATGATCTGTAAATTCTCTATAAAAAATGAATTTTTTTCGTTATCTCAATCTTTCTGCAGTTATCTTCGAATAAAACTATTGAATTCATAACAAAAATTAATCTACTTAGCTTTAATCAAAATAAAGTATCTTCGTATGTCTGTGTGTTCCTCACGATTAATATTCTAATCGAATTTTCTTTTCTCACGCAGATGCCTTCATTCAACATTTCGGAAAATATGTCTTATATAGTATTAATTACTTTTTTGTTTTTCTTTCTCGTGATAATATTTCCCGAACATGTTCCTCTATGCTTTGAGATCGCTACCACATGTTTCTTTTTGTACTATATCGTGCAAAAGCTTACCGCAGAAATCAGCAAAATCAAAGTTGAAATTAATGATATTGATGCAAAAAATAATTCTGCGATACTGATTATATAAAATAAATTTTTGAACGGCATATAATGATTATACATATGACATAGGGCTCTTTGATTGGGTATCGCGTGTTATATTAGAAATCTGTAAAATCTGTATGCATCGTGTCAAAAAAAATTTTTTAATATTTCTCTTATTTTATCTTACTTCTATAATTATGAAATTACCCGAATATTTTAATCAAAATAATCCTGAAAATTGGTCTATTAGAGGCTATTTGAATAATTGCATTCTAGAGCCATACGGCACAAAAATAGATTGTTACCTAAAATCCCTCCGAACAATCTTTGACTCTAATAAAGGTAGCAGGCGGAAAAGCGCACAAGTACTTCTTAGTAGATTTAAAGAGGCACGTAAAAATTCTTTTTCTTATCTGGAATATAAGTGGCATGACAGGTGGCCTACTTGGATTATACGTGTTGCCCAAATCCCAAATAATTTGGGATTTGGGACGCCAAAATGCACAAATTACTAGTATTTGGGATTTGGGATTTGGGATTTCGGCAAAAGATACTAATTATAATTTGGAATTTGGGATTTGGGATTTCGGCATTTGGGATTTTGACATTTGGATTTTGAATTTGGGTGGCAGGTATAACTTGGATATCTGTCATTCAAGGCTATTCACTGAGCCACAAAACTGGTGTTGGCACACAGGCGACTTACTTGGTTGCCTAATACCACATTAGTAAATTTTTTTAAACGTAAGCCTTTGAAGTCCTTCACTCCGATAACCTTCGAATACCTCCAACATAAACGTAATATTTACGAAGGTTATTGGTACNATTGTTACCTAAAATCCCTCCGAACAATCTTTGACTCTAATAAAGGTAGCAGGCGGAAAAGCGCACAAGTACTTCTTAGTAGATTTAAAGAGGCACGTAAAAATTCTTTTTCTTATCTGGAATATAAGTGGCATGACAGGTGGCCTACTTGGATTATACGTGTTGCCCAAATCCCAAATAATTTGGGATTTGGGACGCCAAAATGCACAAATTACTAGTATTTGGGATTTGGGATTTGGGATTTCGGCAAAAGATACTAATTATAATTTGGAATTTGGGATTTGGGATTTCGGCATTTGGGATTTTGACATTTGGATTTTGAATTTGGGTGGCAGGTATAACTTGGATATCTGTCATTCAAGGCTATTCACTGAGCCACAAAACTGGTGTTGGCACACAGGCGACTTACTTGGTTGCCTAATACCACATTAGTAAATTTTTTTAAACGTAAGCCTTTGAAGTCCTTCACTCCGATAACCTTCGAATACCTCCAACATAAACGTAATATTTACGAAGGTTATTGGTACTGAAAACCTTCATTTTTATTAATAAAACGTAATACTCCGGAGGTTATTGATATTGATAATCTTCAATAACCTTCATTTTATCATAATAAACGTAATATTTGCGAAGGTTATTGATCCGATAACCTTCAATAACCTTTGAAAACAAAATTATTACAATAACCTCCGATATAAAAAATTTTCAGATGCAAAAGCTATTCGCTGATCTAATACTGGACCCATTAGAGCACAGGTGTCCTACTCGGCTGCGATGTATTCTATACATGTCGTCAAAACTAATTTGGCCTTGACTCAACTCTTAAAATTTCAATTTTTAATTGCGTCTGACTCAACTAATTGCGTCAGTTATTAGTAAAAATCAAAATTTGCCTTGACTCAACTCCAATTTTTCTCAATTTTAATTGCGTCTGACTCAATTCAATAGTTTTGACGACATGTATAATGTATTCCATGAGATGAAAATTAATACTTAATGGAAGAATACTAATTCCAAATTTCCATACTAGGGCTCTCAAACTGATTGAAAAAAAGTCAAGGAATGAGAAGAGGAACGTTCGCGTAAGCAAGTACACATCCACGGAAATGGGAATATGATCGGGAACATAAACAGTAATATCAATTTTGAAGTTTCTGTTGTGGAACCGTCCTTGAAGAAAAGGAGTTGGAAAGAAATACAGGTATGCATTCTTTTCGATATACTTACTATTTTGTGATTTTGTTCCTAACGAGTTATAATTTTAATCCTTAGGACGATAAAGTCAAACATCGTCGAACCAAAAGTGGAAGAGGAATTTTAAATTATTATAAACTTGTTTTACCTGAAAGAGAAAAAAATGTAAGCTCACGTTGCTTCTGATCTTATTTTTTATTACTGACCTTGTATTTATTGTAAAATTTAAATTAATTTCTTTCAGGAAAGTTACAAATAACTTATTGACATTTTTACCTTTCTGTCTTATGATTTAGGTGGAATCAAGTGACCAAATTGAATCTGAGAAAACGTCTTCAGGTAGTAAATGTTCCAATAACACTTTAGATCCAAACTCAACTTCCCCTGTGGAGATCAATAAGGTTAGCACTGAATACTTGTAAATAATCTCGCAAAATGTCTTCATACCTTTTCTTATATTTTGGATGTGCGCAGATCAAATCCGGTGAAGGAAATGGGAATTTCGAGGAAGTTGACACTATAAAAATGACTTCAACTGCGTATTAACAATTTACGGATAAATATCAGAAAATTCCAAAAGATAGTAAATGGACTTTGTCTACTGAAAAGGTCATTGAAGATGCATTATACATATTTGGAATAGATCGTTCATGTGAACAGTAAGTATTTACTTTGTTGTTTTTATGTATTTTTTTGCAATCTAATGATATTTGTTTTTTACTTTCCGAAAGTCTTAGTCATTCTTTTATAATCGACCCGGATGATAAGAGCTACATACAAAAAGGAATCTTCACACATGAAGAAATAGACGAAATTAAAAATTTCAATAAAAAAGAATTTCCATTAATACCAGATGATCTTTTGAAGTATCTTAATAATTTCCGAAAGGTGAGTACTTTTTCATAATGTCCTACACTCATTATATAACTTACTCAGACAATGTATCACAATGTACCATATAGTTCAATACTGCCGACCTGCGAGAATTAATTTTTTGTTCTGATTTATGTAATCAACCATTTAATCGATTAAAAGATTTCGATTATGATTGGATACGTAACACTATATATAATCTGTAAGTATAACATTATTTTAATCATGTCATACCGTTATACACATGATTATTAATAGATGACATTATAATAATAGAGTCCTTGAATATGAAGCGAATCATCTCACAAAGGATCATCTTGAAGCGTGGTCATTTGTCGATAAGGCCTTCTTAAATATTGATGGCATGAAAATTGTCAGGTAAGCTTTTTTAGAACATCAGGAAATTTTTTATGTCGGAGGTTATTGTAATAATTTCGTTTTCAAAGGTTATTGAAGGTTATCGGACCAATAACCTTCGCAAATATTACATTTATTATGATAAAGTGAAGGTTATTGAAGGTTATCGATATCAATAACCTCCGGAGTATTACGTTTTATTAATAAAAATGAAGGTTTTCGGTACCAATAACTTTCGTAAATATTATGTTTTTGTTGGAGGTATTCGAAGGTTATCAGAGTGAAGGACTTCGAAGGCTTATGTTTAAAAAAATTTACTAATGAAAAAACCTTTCTTTACTATTATAATTTTAACTTTTCTCAATTTTGCAACAGAGAGGAACTATATAGCTACGCATTAACAACTCCATTAAAACGAAAATTAATGGGTCGGTGTAGTGATTTAATAATCCAAAAATGGCATACAGAATATGAAGCCAGAAAAATATTTGAAGAAAACAATGGTACCAAGATCATTCATCAGGAAACTTTTCGGGGCGTAAATTTACAGAAAATTTACGGGACCTACAGAAATTTATGCCTAAAAAAATCAATTTTTTTGACTTTGATCACTATTTATAAGACAGGAAGCGATTTTTTACTAAGATATTCCTATGACAGATCGAAAGATCTGGTTCTTAGATACAAGATGATATGTGTTTCATTTCTGTAACATCAATATTCGCGAAGATATTTACATTTAAAGTTTCACATCTGTGAAAAAATTTTCGTGTAAATTTTTCGAAAATTTCTGTAATTCTGCCGGAAATTTCTATGACGTCACGTGAATTTCCGGCAGAATTACGGAAATTTTCAAAAAATTTACGCGAAAATTTTTTCACAGATGTGAAACTTTAAACGTGAATATCTTCGCGAATATTGATGTTACAGAAATGAAACATATATCATCTTGTAGCTAAAAACCAGATCTTTCGATCTGTTATAGAAATATCTTAGTAAAAAATCGCTTCCTGTCTTATAAATAGTGATCAAAGTCAAAAAAATTAATTTTTTTAGGCGTAAATTTCTGTAGGTCCCGTAAATTTTCTGTAAATTTATGCCCCGAAAAGTTTCCTGATGTTAAAGGAGGCTTGAAAATGTCCAAAATGCTTAGGGATATGTTCAATGATCTTTGTGAGGCAATGGAAATACAAGAAAGTAAAATTAGAAAGCTGGAAACAATGGGTTTTATTATCGCAGGTATATACAATATAAGTTTTTGTATTTGTTAATTCTTAATTTCTATAACTCAATTTTGTTATTTTAAGCTTGAAGATATCATTGATATGGTTAGATTTACCAGTAGGACATATCTATAGGTTATTACGAACATGTCTTTTTAAGATACCAACACAGGTCTGTGAATTCGGTACAAAAGCCTTTCTAACAATAAGCTTGATATGGAAAGCAAAAGTAAACGTTACTTTAGGTATTTGTAATTTGCCTTCATTTACTTATTTGTCAACATTTTTTTAAAGACAATAGTAAAAAACATTATCAGGTTAATGGAGGAAGAAGATCTAACAGAAGAACAACAACTTTTAATACTACAGCACTGTGTTGAAGATGATAAAGGTTTAAGGATACTGCCACCTCTGTGACACCACAGGACCCCGAATTATTCTATTATATGTCATACATGGAGTTTGCTTAATCATCTTAGTAAAATTATATATATGTCATAAGATTTTATTTGCATAAAATTATAATATTTTATTAATGTTATAAGTAAGGTTTGCGTAATATAAATAATTTTATTTAAGTCACAAAAAAAGAAAGCTTAACGAATATCAATTTTAGGGAGTAAATTTTAATAAATTAATAATTACAATAATATATATTCAATCGCGTAAAATTTAATTTTTTGATTTTTCTTTAATTAAATTTTAACTTTAAATAAAATGAATAAAGATGGATGGAAATATTCAAAAAAAAGATTGTCAAAACATGAATTTTGTGCTGCAATAATTAATCCCAAAAAAGTTATTTGTATTTGTGGAAAAAAAGTCAAATTAAATCGAAAGTGGGATGAAGATTATCTTAATAGACACGCTAATAGAAATGGTTGCAAAAGAAAAATTGGACAACAAACAATATTATGTTTTTTTAATACTACTAATTTTGATGAAAGTGGAGATATTAGTTCAGAAGAAGAATATAATAGTGATATTTGTGATAACATGGATGATGATGATATTATAACTGTTGATTCTAATGATAATAATAATAATGATTTGGATAATATTTTATCAAGTGAAGATGAAAATATTCAATTAACTATTAAGAATACAAGAAAAAGAATTCCTTGTCCTGGGTTACGATCACAAAAAATTCGTTACTATATTGAACGAACTCCAGCACAAGTTGGTGGTACACGACGTATTGAAATAATTGGAAAAGAATTATTTCCATCTTTATTTTCTGATAAATTTACACGAAAAAAATTAAATACTTCACAAAAAAGAAAACTAAATAGATAAATATTTTCTGAAGCAGAATGGAAAATTGATAGAGAAGGTATATTTTTTAATTTATTATGCAAATATTTTTATTAAATTTTAATTTATTATTAATTAATAGGTTATTGTGTACGCGCGAAAAATTGTAATGGTGAATATATAAATAATAATCTCTGTATAGAATGTAAGCAGTTAAAATCAAATACAAAATTGGATAATCGTATAAGAGCTAAAAAACCTGATAAAAAAAACTTAAAATTTACTCCAAACTGGTATTTTGAAAATGATAAATTAAAAAAACACTTAAGAAATTCTGACTTAGCAACTATTTGGAATATAATTAAAGATAAAGATACAACAAAAGATTCAAATCTTTGGATTACTATTGCAAATAAAGGTCTTAATAGAGCGTTTGATAATGTAGATACTTTTAAAGGTTTATGTACTGTAATATGTCAAGTTATAAATCGTAAAGAAGAAGGAAAAGAAATGCGAAATCTTCAATATTCAGAGGAATTTACAAATTTTTTAATTGTACTTGGAACTGTTAGTCCGCGTGCATTAGAATTGTTTCGTCAAAATTTGGTTGGTCGAAGTATTCAAAATATAAGGTAAGTTTAAATATAAATATAAATTAATAATTCAAATTAAATATTATTTACTTATTTATTTTATTTTAGAAAATTACGTGCAAATTTAAGTGATACGCTTACAAATCCTGATCTATGTTTTGAAAATGTGGCACGGTTTAAGAGGTTTTTAGACAAAATAAATTATAAAGGACCAATTGCAGCCATGAGTGACAATACTAAATTAAAACCTAGTCTTCGTTACTCTTCCCGACTTGGATGTATTATTGGTTCTATATTATCAAATGAGGAAACTAAAATACAAGAATATAATGATATTCCAAGAATTATTAATTCAATTAAAGATAAAAAAGCAATTGCAAATTATGTCCATGTCTATATATTACAGGTAATATTAATATTTTTAATATTTACATATTTTTTAATTTTTGAGAATGTAATTATATTTTATATTTTCATATTTCACTTTTAAAAATACTAAACAATTTTTTTTAATATTTAAAAATTAATAAAATTTTATTACTAGATTCCATTACCAAAATTTCCACCAGTTATTATTGCTTTGATACCAAATAATGGAAAAGATTCCGCAGATAATATTGCAAATATTCACAAAAAACTTATTTTAGAAATTGCTCCACAATTGAATATTTCTATACTTTCAATTGGATCAGATGGAGCGGCAGCAGAATTTGGAGCACAATCTATTATTTTGAATACAAAAACAGATAAAAAAGTAGAAATAATTGATAAAACTTTAAATATTAATTTTAATTGTCCAGTATTTTCAAATATTGGACCTGTACTTAGAATTCAAGATCCAAAACATGTAAAAAAAACAGCATGTAACGTTGTAATGTCTGGTGCGCGAGTTTTAACATTTGGAAAACATATAGCATGCTTTGAACACTTTCTTAAATTAGTAAATTTACCAAATTCAGTTTTATATAATGGTGATGTTATTAAACTCGATAGACAAGATGACGGAGCAGCTTATCGATCTTTTTGTCATCAAAATTTAGCACAATGTTTAAATGGAAAGGAGATAAAGGAAGGATATGAAGGTTTTTTTGTTTATTTGTTTGTTTTGGGTAAGTAATAATTTTTATTTTTATTTTAAAAAAAAAATTATTTATTATTTTATATTAATTTTATAGGTGAACTTGTAGATAGTTACTTAAATAGAGAAATATGTCCCATCGAACGTATGAGAATGTGTATGATGGCATATTTTTTTTTAAGACTTTGGCATTTCCACATTGATACAATGGCACACAAATATCCTCATTATATTTCTGTTCGAGAAAATTTTATGGCAACACAAAGCTATTCTATTTTTAGTTCACTATCCGAATCTATGATGATTNCATCAGTAATTATATTAATTCGAAGGTTTTCGAAATTATATCGTAACGTTAGATTTCGAAGATCTTCGATTGTGTCGCAAACCTCCGAAATCGAAATTTACAATTAAATTTCGATACGTATATTGCGAAATCGAAAACCTTCGAAGTTTAATGTTAT
>PQFF01000122.1:229496-284035 GCA_003547095.1 Diversispora epigaea
TTTGATTACTTTTTAATAAAAATGGATCAATAAGGTAATCCTGTCATCTCCAGATTTTATAGATGCAAGTTAATATAGATAATGTTTTTTTTGTATCTCTAGCATTCATAATCTTATAGATTGCTTCAGATAAAAAAGGAGTTGCATCAAATTTTAGATATCTAGACATGATTCTTTTTTATTGGTAATATTCATTTTTGTTACATATAAGTAAAGCTCCTCATGAATCGAGCTGAGCCAAGCCTCATAAAGCTCGAGCTAAGCCAAGCCCAAAAGTTTAGGCTTGGCTCGAGCCTAAATTTATAAATTAGGCTTGAGCCGAGCCGAGCCTATATAAGTAAGGCTTGGCTTGGCTCACAGGCTCGCGAGCCTTATAGCAGGCTCGCGAGCCTTATAGCAGGCTCGCGAGCCTTATAGCAGGCTCGCGAGCCTTATAGCAGGCTCGCGAGCCTTATAGCAGGCTCGCGAGCCTCATAGTAGGCTCGCGAGCCTCATAATAGGCTCGCAAGCCTCATAGCAGGCTCGTGAGCTTCATAGTAGGCTCGCAAGCCTTATAGTAGGCTCACGAGTCTTATAGTAGGCTCGTGAGCCTTATATTATTCTATTCGTTGCGCAACAGATAGAATTATTATTATTATTTTATCCGTTGCGCAACAGATAGAATTTTTATTATTATTCTATCTGTTGCGCAACAGATAGAATTTTTTATATTATTCTATCTGTTGCGCAATGGATAGAATTTTTTATATTATTCTATCTGTTACGCAACAGATAGAATTTTTTATTATTATTCTATCCGTTGTGCAACGGATAGAATTTTTTATTATTATTCTATCCATTGCGTAATGGATAGAATTTTTTATTATTATTTTATCCGTTGCGCAACGGATAGAATTTTTTATTATTATTCTATCCGTTGCGCAACGGATAGAATTTTTTATTATTATTCTATCCGTTGCGCAACGGATAGAATTTTTTATTATTATTCTATCCGTTGCGCAACGGATAGAATTTTTNTCGTCAAAACTAATTTGGCCTTGACTCAACTATTAAAATTTCAATTTTTAATTGCGTCTGACTTAATTAATTGCGTCAGTTACTAGTAAAAATTAAAATTTGCCTTGACTCAACTTCAATTTTTCTTAATTTTAATTACGTCTGACTCAATTCAATAGTTTTGACAACATGTATAGTATAGATAATATTTCAGAAAAAATGTTACTTTGTATTACTTGTTGCTGGCGTTCATGATTTTTCCATATATCATTAACCTGATTTTCATTGATATGAAATTCTCTTATTATTCTATATTTAGGAACTTTGCCCTTAAGCATTCTAATTGTTTCTATTTGTTTGGAAGTTAGAGATGTAAAACCTCAACGATAATAAGATTTTAGATATGGAGTATCCATGATTTAGTTTTCCATTTAATATTTTAAATAAAAAAATAATCTTTATTATTTTAAAACAATAAAAAATGATATTTATTGTTATAGATATACATGTTCCCAAAATTGATTTTGAATTTTTGAGGTATTTCGACTTTTTGAGATTTATGCAGAATCTATTATATATATGGAAGTAAAAAAAGTACCTAGTTATGTGTATCTTCAATCAAAGAATAAATTTGGGTGGTTAAAAAATTTCAGGTTTTAAGTAAAATAATTTTGTCTTCTATGAAAAACTATTTCGACTTTTTTCCCCAAAATACCAATTTCGGGGCTCCAAAATAATTTTGCGTGCAAGTATAGTTATAAATAAATGAAGAATATTAGCGAAGCTAGTATAACATCAGGAAATTTTTTATGTCGGAGGTTATTGTAATAATTTCGTTTTCAAAGGTTATTGAAGGTTATCGGACCAATAACCTTTGCAAATATTACGTTTATTATGATAAAGTGAAGGTTATTGAAGGTTATTAATATCAATAACCTCTGGAGTATTACGTTTTATTAATAAAAATGAAGGTTTTCGGTACCAATAACCTTCGTAAATATTACGTTTATGTTGGAGGTATTCGAAGGTTATCGGAGTGAAGGATTTCGAAGGCTTACGTTTAAAAAAATTTACTGATGAAGGTACTAAAATTTAAAATATAAATAAAAAATAACTATTATATAAGCAAATTCAACAATTGAATATATATTTTTGACACTAGCCCTATTATTATATATTTTTCAATATTAACAATATCTAATATTATTTTTCATTAGTTAACGATGTCTAACATTAAATATCATTAGATAATTATAGAAATTATTAACGAAGTTAGTTTTACTAGTATGGAAATTCTGCATATAAGTTACAAATACTTTCGATTTCTTTATCCCAATTAATGTTTTAAGTTTGATTACTTTTTAATAAAAATGGATCAATAAGGTAATCCTGTCATCTCCAGATTTTATAGATGCAAGTTAATATAGATAATGTTTTTTTTGTATCTCTAGCATTCATAATCTTATAGATTGCTTCAGATAAAAAAGGAGTTGCATCAAATTTTAGATATCTAGACATGATTCTTTTTTATTGGTAATATTCATTTTTGTTACATATAAGTAAAGCTCCTCATGAATCGAGCTGAGCCAAGCCTCATAAAGCTCGAGCTAAGCCAAGCCCAAAAGTTTAGGCTTGGCTCGAGCCTAAATTTATAAATTAGGCTTGAGCCGAGCCGAGCCTATATAAGTAAGGCTTGGCTTGGCTCACAGGCTCGCGAGCCTTATAGCAGGCTCGCGAGCCTTATAGCAGGCTCGCGAGCCTTATAGCAGGCTCGCGAGCCTTATAGCAGGCTCGCGAGCCTCATAGTAGGCTCGCGAGCCTCATAATAGGCTCGCAAGCCTCATAGCAGGCTCGTGAGCTTCATAGTAGGCTCGCAAGCCTTATAGTAGGCTCACGAGTCTTATAGTAGGCTCGTGAGCCTTATATTATTCTATTCGTTGCGCAACAGATAGAATTATTATTATTCTATTCGTTGCGCAACGGATAGAATTTTTATTATTATTATTCTATTCGTTGCGCAACGGATAGAATTTTTATTATCATTCTATCCGTTGCGCAATGGATAGAATTTTTAATATTATTCTATCTGTTGCGCAACAGATAGAATTTTTTTATTATTCTATCCGTTGCGCAACAGATAGAATTTTTATTATTATTCTATCCGTTGTTATACGTGTTGCCCAAATCCCAAATTATTTCAGCATTTCGGCTGCCAAAATTCAATTTTCATAGTATTTGGGATTTGGGATTTGGCATAATTTGGGATTTGGGATTTCGGCAATTAGTAATTTGGGATTTGGGATTTGGGATTTGGGATTTCGGCATTTGGATTTTGAATTTAGGCGGCAGGTGTATCCGTTGTGCAACGGATAGAATTTTTTTTATTATTCTATCCGTTGCGCAACGGATAGAATAATTATTATTATTATTCTATCCGTTACGCAACAGATAGAATTTTTTTATTATTCTATCTGTTGCGCAACAGATAGAATTTTTTTTTATTATTCTATCTGTTGCGCAACAGATAAAATTTTTATTATTATTCTATCCGTTGTGCAACGGATAGAATTTTTATTATTATTCTATCCGTTGCGCAACGGATAGAATTTTTTTTATTATTCTATCTGTTGCGCAACGGATAGAATTTTTATTATTATTTTATCCATTGCGCAACAGATAGAATTTTTTTATTATTCTATCCGTTGCGCAACAGATAGAATTTTTTATTATTTTATCCGTTGCGCAACGGATAGAATTATTATTATTATTCTATCCGTTGCGCAACGGATAGAATTTTTATTATTATTTTAAGGTTCGCGAGCCTACTATAAGGCTCGTAAGCCGGCTCGAGCCTTATGAATCAAGCCTTAGTTGAGCTTGGCTCGTGAGCCTAAGGCTCGCGAGCCTATGAGCCTATAATATCAGGCTTGGCTTGGCTTGGCTTAGCTTGTTAGGCTCACGAGCCTTAAGGCTTTTGAGGAGCTTTACATATAAGTAATACTGATTATACTATACACAGATTTACTACACATAGTTTAACCAAATAATATATGACTAATATACATACATTGCAAGACATTAAAGGCCATCGGCTTGAAAGTATGCAGGAAAAAGAACTTGAAAAAAAATTATATTGCATTCTTAAATTCAAGGCTGAAATTAATGACTTTAGTGAAAAATTGCAGAATAAATGCTCAGATCAAATAAGAAGTTTTGATTAGGAAAGAAAGACCTGGGTTTTAGAAAAAAAATATTCAAATCAGGAGTTAATGCAAAATTATAATGAAATTCAGAAATTACAAAACGAGATTACTGAAATAGAGCTTTCTCTTGGTAAATCTAAGATCAGAAATTTTAAAAAAATAAAGACGTTAAAAAGTAAGTTGGATTTTTCTCAGAAAAACTTGAAAAAAAAAAATTCTGAAATTTCATCTTTCGAGTTTATGATAAATGAATTGACCTTAAAAATTGACAAGCTGGAATATTAAAAATCAAAGGTCATATGTTTATCTGATCAGGTAAAATTACCACCTGAAGAAGTAATTAGTGGGGGTAATGAATTTCAGGAAGGTACCTCCAAAATATCAGATATCTTAACTGATAGTAACTGCAAAATATATTTTCGTAAATTTTTATGCAAAAATTATAGGCAAGCCCAGACTCTTTGAGTTATATAAAATCACCGGAGCAACAAAATTTTACCTCCCAAAATGACGTTTTTCAAGAAATAATGGAAGCTAATACATCTGTGTTAAAAATCGATGATATTACTTCCTCAAATATAGAGAGTGAGCCGTTATTACAAAGTAATGTTTATATATCATCTCTTGAAATAAGTGTACTTCCAAACCTTGCACAGCAAGGAATACTTAACACATTTTCGGATAAATCAAATTCCCAGATTTTGATGCCTCAAAGAAGTGTCCCTTATATGCTTAGAGAAATAGAATGGACAAAGCCCAGAGTCTTTGACTCATCAATTTCCATTGTGACAAGAATATTTGGGTTACCAATAATTACATACTTGTTACTCGCTTTATTAATTATTGTTATTATATGGATTCGGTCTATATGAAATGCAAAGAAAAAAAGCAAGAATTTACAATATGTGGAGATTAGGTAACTGAAATTTTATCGCCTATTTGAACTTGAATGAGCGAAGCTCAGTGTCAAAGACACATATTATATATAAAAAGTGTAGGCAAAGCCCAGTATCTATGACACATAATTAGTATTGTATAGTATCTTAGTAAGGTCTGGCAATTCTAACTAAGAATACTTAACGATGATATCAGTGATGTCTGTTTCGTATAAGTTATCTTTTTTTATTATTATACATAATTGATAATACCTGAAAACGTGCTATCTTAAGACCAATTGCCTTGTACCATGTATCTCGAAATTCTGTTAGCAATTTACACTCAGATTCCAAAATATTAAATAATATATATTCTTTTAAAATTATAATTTTAGAAATATGCTTATATGATCATCAGTAAATTTTTTTAAACGTAAGCCTTCGAAGTCCTTCACTCCGATAACCTTCGAATACCTCCAACATAAACGTAATATTTACAAAGGTTATTGGTACCGAAAACCTTCATTTTTATTAATAAAACGTAATACTCCGGAGGTTATTGATATCGATAACCTTCAATAACCTTCACTTTATCATAATAAACGTAATATTTGCGAAGGTTATTGGTCCAATAACCTTCAATAACCTTTGAAAACGAAATTATTACAATAACCTCCGACATAAAAAATTTCCTGATGATTCAATGACTAATTTATACAAACCTTCTTTATACTCTGTAAATGTATTCGAAATTTTCACGAGTAATGTTAATACATCAGTAAATTTTTTTAAACGTAAGCCTTCGAAGTCCTTCACTCCGATAACCTTCGAATACCTCCAACATAAACGTAATATTTACGAAGGTTATTGGTACCGAAAACCTTCATTTTTATTAATAAAACGTAATACTCCAGAGGTTATTAATATCGATAACCTTCAATAACCTTCACTTTATCATAATAAACGTAATATTTGCGAAGGTTATTGGTCCAATAACCTTCAATAACCTTTGAAAACGAAATTATTACAATAACCTCCGACATAAAAAATTTCCTGATGTAACTTTGATCGGATGGATTCCTCATGTTTATTTAATGCATTAAGATAAGGATTATTTTTTTGTGAAGAAATCTTAATAGAACTGTTAATATTCATAATAGAACATCATCAGTAAATTTTTTTAAACGTAAGCCTTCGAAGTCCTTCACTCCGATAACCTTCAAATACCTCCAACATAAATGTAATATTTACGAAGGTTATTGGTACTGAAAACCTTCATTTTTATTAATAAAACGTAATACTCCAAAGGTTATTGATATCTATAACCTTCAATAACCTTTACTTTATCATAATAAACGTAATATTTGCGAAGGTTATTGGTCCGATAACCTTCAATAACCTTTGAAAACGAAATTATTACAATAACCTCCGACATAAAAAATTTCCTGATGTAACTTTGATCGGATGGATTCCTCATGTTTATTTAATGCATTAAGATAAGGATTATTTTTTTGTGAAGAAATCTTAATAGAACTGTTAATATTCATAATAGAACATCATCAGTAAATTTTTTTAAACGTAAGCCTTCGAAGTCCTTCACTCCGATAACCTTCAATAACCTTTACTTTATCATAATAAACGTAATATTTGCGAAGGTTATTGGTCCGATAACCTTCAATAACCTTTGAAAACGAAATTATTACAATAACCTCCGACATAAAAAATTTCCTGATGATATATTTTCTGAATGTTGGGTGGCATTTTTTCATAAATGAGAGATAATAGCTTCATCTTTGTGTTTATTTTTGATATAGTTTCTAACCCACTTTTTGACTAATTTCTGTACTAAACTATCTTTTGTCGTCTAGAGTTCATCTGAATCTGTAATATTTTTCAAGGAATCAGAATCAGGTTGTGGTTCAAAACATTTACTATTATTTATAAATCGGGCACAAAGACCAATTACGCTCTTTAGATAATAATTGATATTTATCTTTTTGTTAAGTTTCTTTACTACATTTGAATTATACATGTTCCCAAAATTGATTTTAGATTTTTGAGGTATTTCGACTTTTTGAGATTTATGCAGAATCTATTCTATATATGGAAGTAAAAAAAATACCCAGTTATGTTTATCTTTAATCAAAGAATAAATCTGGGTGGTCAAAAAATTTCGGGTTTTAAGTAAAATAATTTCGTCTTCTATGAAAAATTATTTCGACTTTTTTCCCTGAAATTGCAATTTCGGAACCCCAAAATGATTTTGCGTGCAAGTATAATTTGGATATTTCATACGATCCCCCACTCTTTCTGATATCCCTCCACTACTATATATTCAAAGCACTCTCCGGGTTCTGGAATATTATATATATATGGATTGAATATTAGTCACTGTTTCATAAGTTATTGAGATTCTATCACCTCGCGAGCGTGCTTAGATTTCATTCGAGAGATAAAGCATTGAACACTTTTATTATTCTTATTAGATTTCTATGCGAATGTTTTAACACATTCATTTATATCTATCTGAGATGAGTTATCTATAGTGTTTTTAAGAACGTCTTCAACAATCTGTTGTAATGTTCTATTGTTATTGATTTCCATAAATTCTTGCATAATTTTTTTACTTACTTTGCGGAAAAGTTTAGATTGTCCTCATTTCACAATATTAATACTCCTAATAAAAAGTTTATCAGAATCTGAGTCAAAGTTAGGTTCTTTTATATGCTGAATACCGTAATATTTTTTCTTACCTGTAAATACTACAGGGAATAAAACCTCCTTATATGTTATTTTAAGATATGGTGTTTCATTATCTTTCTTGAGTTCAGCATTTACTTCATCACGAAGTCGACCCATTAATTCCATAAAGATTTTTACCATTCGAGACCAATATTTTTCTTTCGAGATTCCATTTCCATTATTATATGCTATATCACATTCTCGGAAATGTTCTTTTGGACAAACAAGATATAAGGAATCTGTCAAATCCCTTTTTTTGAACAAAATCTACAACAAACTTGATATTATATTGACTAGCTGATGTAACACTTCCGGCTAATGGAAGTGAGAAGAAAGGCGAATCACTATTTTCAGCCTCACCATAAAATATATTCATGTATATTTTTTAAGCAATTTATTTTGCATTTAAACAAGCATGATCAAAGCAGATAAAATCGTACTTTGATATAAATTCGTGATTTTCTTTATTAATAAAGGGATCTAAATTTTTAGTAAATCTGATGTGATCCTTTTCCTTTACACCTCTCAAGATATATTTGATAGCTTCTCTTATTGTCAAATTCTTATTATTTACTATACTTAATACTAATTCCATATATTCTTTTTTCTCACCCAACGGGAAAAGGCGCTTTTTCATTTCATTTCGTTTAATAAGTAGTTCTTCTAACACTTTTACATAAAGATCTTTCATTTCGGATTAATTTTCGTGTTTTACCAACCATGCAATAATATCATGGCCATTGAACTTAAATTTAATACTATGAAGTTTTTTATCACTACGTGTTACGGTTATAGTGTGCTCGTGGGACAAAATTATTTTATCAAGTGAAAGGTTATATGCCATAATAAAACTTGAGTATAATGATGTGAAATCTAAACCAGTCACAGGGCGCTTGTTTTCGAGACCCTTTACTGGCGCATAGACATAAGCAGGGTTGGGAATTTGTACTGACTGTACTAAGTACAGTACAGTACAGTACTAGTACAGTACTTGTACTTGAAGATTTTGAAATTAGTACATTAATACAAATCTGAATCATGGATTTTAATTGGTTAATGCTTTCACTTAATTGACGAATCATATGATATAAATAATTTTAATTGGTTAATTTTCTCACATGATTGGTGAATTATATGATATGAATGATTTTAATTGGTTAATATGTTCACCTGATTGATGTACTAAATTGTACGTGTACTGTACGTACTAGTACGAATACTGTACTGTACTTAAATTTTGAATAGTACAGTGTATGACCACAACCCTGGACATAAGTACCAGGATATTTACCAGTTTCTGTTTGCTTATGTGGAATCATAGTATTTAATAGTTTTAATTCCCATGCCCGAGCACCTAAAAGATTTTTTACCTTTATTCCATCTGCAAAATAATATGCATCAAATAAAGATAAAAAGGCTATAGATGTTTTCTCTCTATACTCATTAATTATATTTCGCTTAACCATTAACTATTGACAACTAAGTGCATCAATGATACAATAATTGGTTACCTCATGCATATGCTTGACAGATGTAAGGTCAGAATAATTCAATATATTTTCATAATACTTATTTATAACGTGATAAGGTATATCTGCTTTACTGTTAAGTTTACATTCCTTCAAATATGATGCTAGACTATTTTTCTCACCTTTAGGATATAATTTCATAAAATATGGTCTTACATCTATAGATATATACTATACATGTCATCAAAACTAATTTCGCCTTGACTCAACTTTTAAAATTTCAATTTTTAATTGCGTCTGACTCAACTAATTGTGTCAATTACTAGTAAAAATTAAAATTTGCTTTGACTTAACTCCAATTTTTCTCAATTTTAATTGCGTCTGACTCAATTCAATAGTTTTGACGATATGTATAGTATACACCCTGGAATTTTGAGATACTTCGAGTAGAATTTTCTATCATTTAGCATCTTAATTACACTTTTTCGATAACTCCATTTTAGAATTTTTTCAAGATCAGATGGTCTAGGTGTCATATGATTATATATCCATTTAAGAACCCCCAGATACTTGGCTTTTTCTATAATAAAAGGCTAATCATATTGCGAATCATTAAAACCTATTTGTATATTGAAGATTAAATATTTCCAACATAATGCAAATGCCTTTAGCAAATTAGTCTGATTACCACATATTACTGTAATCTATCTGGGATCTGGTTTCATCTCTATATCAACCAAACATATTTGTGTTAATGGATTGGGATCATCTTTTCAGTGTATAGTCAAACAAATCATAAAAACTCGGTCCTCTTCATTTTTTGCTATAGGAAGATTTCCTATTTTACGACTACTATATATTTCTATATCTCATGTGAGAACAAATGTTTTATCTCGGGATAAAACTAAAGTAATTAATGAGTTTTTATACTCATTTTCATTTATTGCATTATAATTATCAACAGATACTCGAAATATGTTTCCATTATATGTGTAATTATGCAGTGTTGCCTAATTGGAAAGAGGTAATCTTTTTTTACAAGCAATTTTTTGGTAATAATATTGTTTATTTAGATCATTAGAAGCTGTTTCCAAATTAGCATCACGGACTGTTTTCAATGTATTAAATTGGTCATATTGATTCCATGTTGTTACACGTATGTATTGTTTCTCTTCTGTATGGTAACCACAAACTGGAAAAGCATCAACAATCTTAATTCTAAATTTTGATGTACCTTTGAGGGTTTTAGATATGATTTTAACTAAATTACTTTTAAATATAGTAAGCTGTTTCCTACCTGGAACAACAATATCGAAGAAAGGTTTAATACTCGTAATATCTACTCTAACCTTTTGCCCATTAATTAATGTATCATAAATACGTAAAATATATGTAGATATCCCATTTATATATTCAATGGCATCCCTTACATCATTGGGCATAAAGCGCATGGGTTGTTTATCGGATAAGTTTCGTTGGAGTATGGCTGTTAGACCATTATTACATTTTGAAATAATATCACTATGAGTTGGGACTATACTTGCACGTAAAATCATTTTGGAGCCCTGAAATTGGTATTTTGGAGAAAAAAGTCGAAATAGTTTTTCATAAAAGACGAAATTATTTTACTTAAAACCCGAAATTTTTTGATTACCCAGATTTATTTTTTGATTAAAGATATACATAACTAGATACTTTTTTTACTTCCATATATAGAATAGATTCTGCATAAATCTCAAAAAGTCGAAATACCTCAAAAATCCAAAATCAATTTTGGGAACATGTATAGTTGGGACCCTTTCTATGCTTTCTTCACCCCATACCGGATCAATTGTGTAGCTGTGTTTTGTTTTTGGTTCGTCATTTTATATATTATGGTACGAAATGGTAAATGTATTCTAAGACTATATTTATTCTTAACGAATTTTTAAATTTTTTTTTTCGGGCTTCATTGTTCAAGGGTATATTTTTGGGTAGGTTAAAGTGAAGCTAACTTCAGTAATATTATATAATAAAAATGGAAGAAAGCTTGGGTAGGTCAAGGTGAAGCCAACTTCAGTAATATTATATAATAAAAATGGAAGAAAGCTTCATCTCGTATAGTATGTTTTTGAATATAGTCTTTTGCAGAATTTATAACTCTTCGAATCTGGGCTCTGCCCATTATATATAGTTATAGCAGAAGACCATAGTAAAATATGCATATCTAAAATGCTATAGTCTTTTGCGGAATATATATATAAGAAAAATAGCAGAAGACTACCCATTTTCGATGATACGTTTTCAGGGTATCCAAGTGCGTAATATATTATAAGAAAAATGGTAGAAAAATACCTTTTTCATGATATGTGTTCAAGATATGTAATCGGTAGGTATTCAAGTGCGTAATATATTATAAGAAAAATAGCAGAAGAATATCCTTTTCATGATATGTGTTCAAGGGTATATTTTTGGGTAGGTCAAGGTGAAGCTAACTTCAGTAATATGTGTCTTTGACATTAGCTCCGCTATTATATAATAAAAATGGAAGAAAGCTTCATTTCGTATAGTATGTTTTTGCCCTAAAAAAGTACGCCAAAAACTGAACCATGCATCAAAAAAGATGCGCCATCACATATCAAAAAATATGTCACTGAACTTGAGTTTCTAAAAGGATTAGGGGGTAATGTAGAAGGGGCGCTGCCCAATCATCATAATCTAATCTATATATCATATACAATGGAAATTGATCAGGAACAATAAGCTGATATAGGAAAATTTTAAATACCATCTTTGATGCAACAAAACTGAATCATGCATCATTCATCTGACGCAACAAAACTGAATCATGTGTCACTGATTGAGTGGAATAACCTAGACTAAGTGTGAAGTGGAAATAATATAATTATATTATTTCCACTACCTTCACCACAACATATAAAATTCACTTTATGGAAAGTGTCAATTCAGACAGGAATCCTGTCATTGTAGTAAAATTGCAATCAAGAAATTTAAAGAAATGAAATAAATAAAAATTTGTGTTTCATATTTTTTATTATTGAATACTTTGCACTGAACAACGAAGTTATGTAGTAAGATATAATAAATAAAGTTAATCTAAATGTTACACAATTATTCATCAATTAAATAATAAATATTCGTGTAACATGATAGACTTAAATTGTATTTGATAAAATTCGTAATGATAAAATATTTTGTATTTTATTAATAAAAATTTTTTCTAGAGAAAATTAGCTTAAAAGTTCTTCACGATAGGGAAAAGAAAAAGGAAATCAAAAGAACAAAATAACAACGACAACATGTCTCAAATGCCTGCTGATGAGGCTGGTAAGAATTTGTGAATATCTTTTTTTTTTAAACGTTAAAAGGTTGGATTGAGAGGATTGAATAGTAGTATATTGTGAATTATTGCGGATTATTGCGGATTATTGTTTACTGATGGAAATTAAAAAAAAATGTGATTCCTAATATAACATTTTTTTTTCTTAAATAAAAAGAGGAATTCTTTGATCCAATGAATATGGATGAGTATGATGAAATTCATATGGATAGTACGGCAGGTCCTTCTCATCAGCCAAGTTATAATATAAGAGATGGAGGTCAATTTACTGGTGGGGATCGTCATGGCGGTGGTGGAGGTGGTAGTGGTGGTAGTAGTGGTTATGATGAAGGATTCTTTTCATCAAATCCTCAACAACAACAACAACAACAACAACAACAGCCACAACAACAACAACATCATCATAAAAGTAGTCATCATCATAGACAAAATCAACAAGGTGATAAGACTGTAGATCAAGATTTCTTTAATGGTGGGTGGATAATTTTATATGTATTGTAAAAATATTGTATATATTATATATGTTTCGTATATATATCGTATGTTTAATTATTTTTTATATTTTTTATATTTTTTATATTTTTTATATTTTTTTATATCATAAAAGATTTTCCGGACGATTTCGATGACGAGGATTTAAAATGAAATAAAAAGAACATGCCGAGTAACATAATATATATACGAATAATCTATCGATTATTATATCAATTACTATATTGATTATTATATCAATTACTACATTGATTATTATATCAATTATTGCATTGATTATTATATCAATTATTGCATTGATTATTATATCAATTATTGCATTGATTATTATATCAATTACTACATTGATTATTATATCGATTTTTGCGCATAAACACAAATGTAATATTTGATTCATTTTTTTCTCTCTTTATTTTGTGTTCAATGAAATGAGAAGAAAGAATTATTATTATGGGAAATGGGAATTTCCAAATTTATTATAGGATAACATTTTATAAAGGTAAGAAAGAATAAACAAAAGATAATAATAATTACAAGATTCATCATTCAATAAAAAAACTTTCAAGGTAATGTTTTACTATTATTGTTTATTACTTAGAATAATAATAATAATAATAATAATAATAAAGGTATACATATAAATCATATCATAAAGTCATTTCGCAGAATGAGAAAATTGTCTCATTGTTAAGATTTTTGTTAAGTAATTCAACCTTAATTTCATTTATTATTTAAATGAGATCTTGAAAATTTTTAATTTCAGTTCTTTAATTCTATTCTGACTGAATATACTGAATGGTTATAAAACAATTAATTACAAACTAACAACAAAAATATCTCAAAAGTTCCTTCCTTAAGTAATCTACATTCCCAAATTTATTTCATCTTTATCTATATGAAATATAAAGCTTTCTATAGAATTAATTATGATCAAATGCTTTAGCGTAAAGATATTTAATTTTTATTATTTAATTTTCATTCATTCATTAAAACTCACTCACACATTTCCAAATGTTTGATTTAGATGAGATGGATGGTTATTCCTCTCGTTGTCTTGATTTATTAATTGATTTAATTGATTTAATTGAACATATGGTCAAAGTTGATAATAATTGAGTTGTAAAAAATTTATCAAGATTTTTTTAAAAGAAAATATTGTAAATAATAATTATTTTATCAATAAATTTAATGTGTAACATCAATAAATTCTATAAAAGATATTGATAAATATTAACAATGACCCCTTTAAGCAGTTTAAAGGATGTCAAGGTCATTTTTAACATTGCTTTTCATTCTGCTGCGGAAATTATTATTCAATCAAATAGCTAGTGCCACAATTAATATCAAAATTTGATTCCAAAATAACAGCATACCAGTTTTTGACGTTACATTCGACTTTAGTAATGCTGAATGGGAACAAACACGTTTGTTCGATAGTGATTTATATTATGTTAAAACTTCTGATGGAAAGTGTATTTATGGAGGTGACATTAATATTGAGTCACTTATACGACGAAAACGTGTAAGTTTAACCTTAACCATCTTATCTTTCCGTCTTAGTTTCCATATCTCATTCATATCATAACATAATAAATATCTCTTCTCTTCTCACAGGCCAGTTTCAACGCTAACCCAGTAAAAAAATGGAAAAATGGAAAAGTACCATACATATTTGACGCGACTTTACCTGATGGACCTCGTAATAATGTGTTGAAAGCAATGGAAATGTTTAAAGATTGTTTGATAACATTTGTGGAGAGAACAAATGAGGTGGACTACATCAAAATCTTTGTTGGTAACGGATACTGGTCATCTTTGGGTAGAGTTGGCGGAATGCAGGTCTGTGTTTTCATAATTACCACAGTCCGTCATATATTATATACTTTATACTTTATATTATATACTTTATTTTATATATTATAACAGTCTCTTTATTATCATTAAAGGAATTATCAATTGCTCCTGGTGATTCAAATGATCCCGTTGGTACTACTGCACACGAACTCATGCACGCTCTCGGATTTTGGCATGAACACACCCGTTTGGACCGTGACGATTGGATTACAGTGAAAGGGTCTGAAAATTCTCCATTTTTTAAATCTAATTTCGCTAAGCACCCAAATAATTTAGATATTAGGGATCGTGATCATGGTTTATATGACTTGAAATCTATAATGCATTATGCATTGATCGATTATATAGATCCCACCGATAATACTATAATTTCTATGAGTGCTCAAAGAGAAATGTTGAGACAAAATATTAATTTAGGTTTGTATTTCAATGTTGATATTGTCTTTTATTGAGGGAAAGGACTTATTCCTTACATGATCTTTGTTATAATAAACCCATGCTCACAACTAGGTCAAAATAATGTAACATTAAGTGAAGGTGATAAGGCTGCGATCAGAAAACTTTACTTTAACCCACAAGGTGAAAAATCCTCATATGATCCATCCTATTGGGATGGCCATTATAAAAAATTTTATACTAATACACCACCGTTTCAGCCGGAATTGTCAACTTTACAATTGAAATTCTCAACCCAATCCCCAGGTAATTTAACTTTTTCATTCTCTGGTGATGGGAGGGATTGTTATGGTCCCTTCAATATTGATAAGGGTCAGTTCGACCGATCATCAAAAAACATCTCCTTTATTAAGCGTTACATTAACTGTAATGGAAATGCACACTGGTACTACCAAGGTCATTATAAACATAAACTTTTTTTTGGAACATGGGGAAATGCCTGGAATTTGAATCTTGGATATTTTATTATTGGGTTGGTTTCCAAGGTTGAGGAGAGACAATCACTTACGGGAATTTGGTCTGGCTATTATTTCAATAACCTAAATAATGTCAATAATCAAATGGTAATTAACTTGACATCAACAGCAATTCGTTCTAGGTATGGTGATAATACAATCTCTGGATCTGGCTCGGATAATGTTGAGGAATTTACAATAGAAGGACAGCAATCTCGTGATGGTTTGGTCAACTTTATTAAAACATATAGTACTCACAGTTGGGATTATGATGGAAAGCTAAGTGGAATGGAAATATGGGGAAAGTGGTATAATAATGGAACACCTGATAGTGGAGTTTTTCTAATATGGAAATGTTAGTAAATAATTTTTCACACAAAATTCTCAATAAACAATTAAGAGCATATTATTTTTTCAATTCTAACAAATTATTTCAGTAATATAATTTTCTTTTATTATATATTCATGTTGTAACCTTATTAAAGTTGAGAATACTTTTATTTGAATTCGTTTGTAACAATTATTTTCCATACTCAAGTAGAAGATCTCTGATTTTTTTGGGATTTTTAACACATTCTAAACTGAACTTATTTCATTATAATTATACATGTTATCAAAACTATTGAATTTAGTTAGACACAATCAAAATTACAAAAAAATTGAAATTGAGTTATATAAAAATTGATATAATTGATACAATTATTTGATTGAATCAAAGGCTTTTTACTTTTAATAACATGGATAATTATAATCAATTAAAAGACTACAAAATTTGGGTCATATTTTAAATAATGAGAAATAGTTTAAGATTAAAAATAAATTCATGCATAATGTATTATAATCATATAACTAATAAAATAATAGCTGCTAAACAAACTTGAAGCTTTTTATAAATTAGGTTAGGTCTTAACTTCAAGTTTACAAATTCAACTCAGGTTTATGAGCTTACAAGTTCAATTAGATTTGCAAGTTGAGTTAAGTTCTAATGAAAAAAAATAGGTGGTTTTATTATGAATAGAATTCTGATTAATGGCTAAAATTGCTGTATTTGAACATATTTTTTGAACTTATATATATTAAATACTCTCAATTGTTGTATACAGAGCAAAAAAAAATAGATGACAATATTAAACTATAAAAGAAGTGTAATAATAGAATATACTATACTCAAAAAACTCTTAATTTAAATAAAAATTAATTTAGAATAATTAAAATACAAATAGCAGAGATACTTTATCTGAATATTCTTATCAGGAATAAAACTAATATTCATAGATATTACTATATACAATTGATAAAAATTTCTATTTAATTTTTTGATAAGAATAATGTAATTAAATTTGTTGAAACACTTTTATTTTTATAAAATATATTAATTACAAATATATCCTTGCTATGCTATAGTTCAATATCTATATTCCTGAAATTGATAGAGGAAAGTATTATAGTTATACTTGCACATAAAATTATTTTGAGATTTTGAAATTACAATTTTAAAAAAAAAAATTAAAATAATTTTTCATAAAAAACAAAATTGTTTTATTTAAAATTTAAAATTTTTTAATTACCTAGATAAATTCTTTGATTAAAAATACATATAACCAGGTATTTTTTTTATTTTCATATATAAAATAAATTCTGCATAAATTTCAAAAAGACAAAATATCTCAAAAATTTAAAATCAATTTTGGGAACATGTATAATTATGATTTCTACATTCATACAAGATAATAAAAATAATTAGTTTTTTTATTTATTATATATTTTTATTTTATATCTTATGTATTTTATTAATAAAAATTTCAGTTAGAAGAATATATAATATATTATGTGTTATTTTTTTATGTAATATATAATTTTATTTTTACAAACTTAATATACTATATTAATAATAAACAAATATTTTATTATAGTTATTGTATAATTGTCTTCAACAATTTTTTATAAATATCAATACTATTTGCTAAAATAAAATAATGATAATATAATTGACAATTAAACCAATGTATTTTTATTGTACTTTATTTTTAATACTGAAAATTCTCAAGTACAAATTATATTTGATCTAAATAAATTAACAAATACATGTTATGCTATAATCATATGAATGTAACTCATGTTATCAAAACTAATTTAGCCTTGACTCAATTTTTAAAATTTTAATTTTTAATTACATTTGACTTAACTAATTATATCAATTATTAGTAAAATTTAAAATTTGCCTTGATTCAACTTTAATTTTTCTTGATTTTAATTGTATTTGACTCAATTCAATAGTTTTGATAACATGTATAATTTACATTAATAATTCAATTGTATTATTATATAATTGATTTAATTCACAATTAATTTAAAAATTACTAATGTAGAAAAAAACTTCATTTATCCTATTTTATCTGTTTCTATTTTACTAAAGAGATAAAAAATCTTTTGGATTTTTTTTTTTTTTCAAATAGTAATTTCTAATATATTATTAAGTTATACTTTTGCTTTTAAAAAATTCTATCTCACAAACAATTAATTTTAAAATAATAGTTTCTATACTTATTTTAATTTTTAAGATTTGAAGAATTTTAAAAACTATTTGGTATTATTAATTTGATACTAAATAGTTTTCAAAAATTTTTCAAATCTCAAAAATTAAAATAAGTATAAGAACTATTATTTTAAAATTAATCATTTATGAGATAAAATTTTTTAAAGACAAAAATACAAGTGTTTGTGGGTCACTATATCTTTTAATTTTTTAAAATATATAACTTGCGATTTATTAATAAAAACTTTTATTTTCTGATTATAAAATATAAGTAAAGAAGATGTATGTAAAATCAAATTACTATATGCATTACAACATATAAACTAATTACTAACTCAATTAAAATGTAAAAAATTTATATAAAAAATAAAATTTATAATTTATAAAAATTAACAAGCAAAAAATAAATCTAAAATTTTTATATACAATTTAATCCAATATATTAAATTTATCAAATGCTACATCAATATCTACATCTTCAATAATATTAAAATCCACACTCCCTTCATCACTATTAGATTTCATCCTTAAATCAGTGTAACTCTCTATTTCATTTCTTATGATCCGATCGAGTTCTTTTATAATATATGTTAATGAATTGCTCTTAAAAATAATATTTGTTGTATCTGGAAGTTTCCATTCATGATATATTTTTTTGTGTGATCCAGAAATGACAATATTATATCCTTCTTGTTGTGCAAATTTGATATACAATTCACATAAGTAACAGCATTTCTTGGATACTGCTATAAATGTTCTAGTTTTGATTTTTTTATTTATTATGTTGGTTGCTATGTTCATTTCAGCATGTAAATATATGCGTTTGTTAATATTTTCAAAGTCTAATTTTTCTATATCACCATATATTTGCATTAGTCTGTTCTTTATAATAGGATTATCCAAACACATATCCTTAAAATTTTGATACTTTTTGTAATTAAAAATAAATCTTTGAATAATATTTTTCCATGAAAATATGGGCTGATTAGTAATAACAGAATTCAACTTATGCAATTCTATATGAGAAAATAGGGTTCTGTATTTTTCATTACATGCACAATTTATAATATTAATTAAAGATCCAGTATAAGATCCCACCTTTTTGAGATGTTTTAAAAATGGTTTTGGAATTTTTGAATTTTTATAAATCATTTTATAATAAAAGCAACAGATTTGGGATATACCAAGTCTACTTGCTTCATCTATATTATAAAATTTTTTTGAAAAATATTTTATGAAAGATTTAATATGATTATCATCTTTACCATCATTTAAATCTTTCTTAAGTTTACCAAATCTAGAATCAAATTTAACAGAACAATATTTTATTACTTGGTTGGATAAAGTTTTTGTATCTTTCCTATCCATTGCATCCATCCAACTAATGGGTCCATAGTTAGATATACTTCTCAGGTATTTCTGAATTTTTTCAATATATTCAATATCTTCTTTAATCCAAGTACCATTTTTAGAAATGTAAATTATGCAGGAATTTGAGCAAATTGTTAAATTTACTGCTACTACTTCTCTGTCTCTTGTTAATATAGTTGTTAGATTATAAGAAAATTTATCATTTTCATTTAGTTTAATATTGTTATCACTTGTTTTTTCAACAATAAATTTGATACTTTTCGCCACATGCACTTTACTGTATAATTCTTTTTCTTTCTCTTTCATTTCGTTGTATTTTTTGTTACTATCTAAAACAAGATGTATCTTATTGTTCAATATCTTTTTTATATTTTATTATGTTACTGTATTACATAATTCAGATCATACTTGTAATACATAGATCATATATATCACAAATTTTTGTAATATCAGGATTTTATTGTCCTCAAATAATAATTCTTATATTGATAACTGACAGTTGGTTTATTTTATTCAGAATATTGATAACAAAGAAATTAAATTATAGTATATTAATATAGATAATTTAGACTATACATGTCGTCAAAACTAATTTAATTTTGACTCAACTCTTAAAATTTTAATTTTTAATTGCGTCTGACTCAACTAATTACATTAGTTACTACTAAAAATCAAAATTTGCCTTCAATTTTTTTTGATTTTAATTGTGTCTGACTCAATTCAATAGTTTTGATGACATGTATAATTTGCGTATCACTCTGCCTATTTATATATCCTGCCTATTTGCATATTTTCCTGTCTATTTGTACCAAAAATTTTGTCTATTTTTCTTCATTTAACCAATGTATATATTAAAGGTACCTGTCATAATTAGTTTCATATCTGCCTTCTATACTTTCCTCATCCTCGTGATTTAACTTACATATTGAGCATGACATCTTCACTATATTCTTTATATATATAATGCACTTACTGGGATCGGCAGTTACACGAAATTTGAGATCTTAAAAAAATTGACTTTTAGAAGCTAAACAAACTTGCTTGACCAATAATTATTATAGAGATCCAGATTTCTCAATAATGTCAGCACGTAAAAACCGAATTCATTTGCAAAATGAGTTTGATGAGCTGGAAACAAAATGTCAAAATTTGGTAAGTTTATATTTGAAAAGTCAAGATCTTTCAACACGCGTACTTACTCAATATAAAATTTATTTTATTAGTCTCTCGATTCAAATTTTGAATATTTCAACGAATTGCCTTTATCGTCATTGACTCAAGAAGGTTTGCAAGAGTCAAATTATATTCAAATGACCGAAATTCAACGCAAGGCTATACCATTAGCTTTACACGGTAGAGATGTTTTGGGAGCTGCTAAAACAGGCAGTGGAAAAACATTAGCTTTATTGATTCCAGTAAGTTTAGTAAATACAAATGACGCGTTACTTCATATGTTTTTTCTAATTTCATTTTAAACATTCCAAATTTTTTATTATTATAGTTGATCGAAAAGTTATATAGAGAAAAATGGACTCAATTGGATGGATTAGGTGCTCTTGTTATCGCGCCAACACGAGAATTGGTATGCCTTTAATATAATTAACATTATTATTTTTTTTTTTTCGAAAATTATTTTTTTTTGAAAAGTTTTTGATAATTAACTCATAGGCTGTTCAAATATTTGAAGTACTTCGGAAAATAGGAAGAAAACATACTTTATCGGCTGGACTTGTTATTGGGGGAAAAAAATTAGAAGTAGAGCAAGAACGTATTAACAGAATGAATATTCTAATATGTACACCTGGACGTTTGCTACAACATATGGATCAAACAGCTAGTTTCAATTGTGATAATTTGCAGATTTTAAGTAAATAATATAATTTTTTTTTCTCTGATTATAAAATGTTATTATATGGTCATTTTTTTCATATTTTAATATTTTGATCAGTTTTGGATGAAGCAGATCGTATCCTCGACATGGGTTTTGAGAAAACAGTCAATGCAATTATAGATAATCTTCCCAAAGAACGTCAAACACTTTTGTTTTCTGCTACACAAACGAATTCCGTAAAAGATTTAGCGAGGCTTAGTTTGACAGTAAGATTTTTAATACTTTTAATACTTTTATTTTTAAATAAATTGAAGTATATTAATGTATATTTTATTTATAAGGATCCGGAGTACGTTTCTGTACACGAACAATCTGAACATAGTACTCCACCTAGTTTATCACAATATTATTTGTTATGTAAATTGCCAGAGAAATTAGATATCTTATTTTCTTTCATTAAATCTCATCTGAAAACTAAGGGTCTAGTATTCTTTTCAAGTTGTAAACAGGTATGAAGGTTATTAATTGAAATATATTTAATTTATTTTTTTTTCTGCTAGATACTAACTTTTTTAAATAAATTTATAAGGTCCGATTTGTTTATGAAACCTTTTGTAAAATGCAACCGGGAGTTATATTGATGCATTTACATGGAAAACAAAAACAACACAAACGTTTAGAAATATTTAATAAATTTTCATCTATAAAATATGCATATTTATTTGCTACGGATATAGCTTCCAGAGGGCTTGACTTTCCGGCTGTTGATTGGGTAATACAGGTAGATGCACCAGAAAATGCTGATACGTATATTCATCGTGTTGGGCGAACGGCTAGATATGAAGCTCCCGGTAATGCATTATTATATTTGTTGCCAAATGAAGAACAAGGAATGTTGAGTGCGTTAGAAAAAAAGAAAGTTCCAATTGAAAAAATAAAAGTTAAATCTAGTAAGATAATGAGCGTACAGAAACAATTACAGTTATTATGCTTTAAAGATCCCGAAATAAAATATCTAAGTCAAAAGGTATATACCATGGATAGAGTTGTTTATAAACATTCCTTTTTCTCTTTTCTTATATCTTTACTATTTTTTCTTTCTAATCGTCAGGCTTTTATATCATATATGCGATCCGTACACCTTCAAAGTGATAAGTCCATATTCAATGTAAACGAATTACCAGCAGAGGAATTTTCTTCTTCTCTTGGATTATCCGGGACACCAAAGATTAAATTCACAAAGGTTTTTATTTACTTTTTTATTCGATTCTTTATATGACATCGAATTCTCACTTTCTTTCATGATGATTTCAATAGAAATCAGGGTCAAAAAATGACATACGTGAAAAACCCAAAGAAAGAAAAGAAATATCAGAAATTGGGATTTCAGATGATGACAGAAATTCTGTGGATGATCAAAATAAAGTTGATGAAAAAAAATCCAAACCCAAAACTAAATTGGAGAAGATGTTTCAACGAAAAAATATGTCAGTATTCACAGATCATTATAAAAAATTGGTAGAATATGAAAGTGATAAAGAGGATGAATTTATTACACTTAAACGCGTAAATCATGAATTACCAGAGGAATTGGAACAGAAGGTAAAATACTTTTTTTTTTTTCATTTTACTTAACGAAATTTTTATATTTTTTTAACTTTTCATTTCATTACTATTTTATTATTAGAAACCCGAACCATTATCAAAACGAAAACTTTTGATGGCAAAATCAAAAAGACATTCTATAGCGAATGCTCCCAGAGGCGAAAAACTTTTGTTTGACGAAGATGGAAATGTATGTTATTAAATTTTCTTTTCATAATATTTTTATTCAGAATATTAATTTGTTTTATTTGTATATATATAGACCCATCAAATATACGAATTACAAGATGAAAATAAGTTCCGTGCAGCTGGACCTGTATTAGACCAGAAGAAGAAATTCTTGGATAAAGAATTGAAAGTTATGGAAGAGGAAGACGTTAAGGATAAGATAATAGCAAAAGAAAAACGTCGTGAAAAGAAATTAAAAAAGAAGACCAAATTGAAAGCCCAATTGGAAGAATTGGAAGATAGTGAAGAGGAGACTGCATTTAAAAATAAGAGACACAAAACATTGGAAGATAGTGAAGAGGAGACTGTATTCAAAAATAAGAGACACAAAATATTGGAAGTTGAAGAGCCAATGACCTTAGAAGATCAAGAAGAACTGGCACTTAAATTATTAGAGGGACGATAAACAACAGCGTCACATCATATTTTTTTAAAAAGTTTTTAGAATTAATATTGTAATTTATGAAACATTATTAAAAAAACGTGTAATTTTGTTCGATTCATTATAAATTTTTAATGAAAACATCTATTACATCTATTGAAAAACTTGTACAAATAATTGTAATAATTAACAAGATATTTAATTAACTGTTAATTTCAAAAAACAATCAATTCTAATCGTTGTCTTCTCTATTAATATAAGTCAATGTGGTTTTTTCATCATTTCTTTTCCATATATTAACCTTTTCATATTCTAAAATACATTCTTCTAATTGATCTCCGGTATAACGTGAAGTTACTTCTTGTGCTATTTGATTGTAGTCCAAAGTAGAATTATCTTCTCTATCTCTTATCTCGTTTATAATTGTATAAATTGCTGATATAGATGACTTGTTATTAGATGGATCAGATTTATCTTTCAATGAATCTTTAGATACTTCAAGCAATCTTAATGCTTCTTGAACATCATCTCGTTCAACTTTATCGGCAAGTCGAATTCTTGCTAAAGCTGTTGCCATTCGAATAACTGCCAAAATTGTACGAGGACTTATATGAGAATGTTCCTTCTTACGAGCTTGTTCATTAGCTTGTTCTTGACGAATTTTAACGTATGAATCAACAATGTATTCTCCAAGTTCGGATGGAACAATTGGTCGTTTTGTGCGAGCCTCTGCGATATAATGTCTATTATATACATATTTTGAAATTAAAAATTAAATTAAAAAGATAACTTTAAAAAAAACCAAACCAGTCAGTACACAATATAATTTCAATAATTTTCAATAATAATTACCTGATCGTGTTTACATCTAATACTTCCATATCCATATCTGGATGAGTTCCCTTACGATGAACGTGCGCCACATGATTCGCCAATGCTTCATCTAAATCAAAATTGGGTCTATCTAAAATCAAAAACAAGATATCAAATCTCGACATAAGAGCAGCGGGAAGATTAATATTATGTGTAGGAGACAACTTAGGATTGTAACGTCCATATATCGGATTTGCGGCTGCTAGAATTGAAGTACGTGCATTCAATGTAGTAGTGATTCCTGCTTTACTAATACTGATGGTTTGTTGTTCCATCACTTCGTGAATGGCTGTTCGATCACCGTCCTCCATTTTATCGAATTCATCAATACAACAAATTCCGTTATCCGCAAGTACTAAAGCACCACCCTCTAAAATTTAACCAAAAAATACATATATATATATAAAATCAATATAAAATATAAAATCAAAAAAAAAATATAAGATATATAAAATATCAAAAAAATGTATATATTTATTTATATTACACTTACCGAGAATCATTTCATCCGTAACAGGATCTCGTTCTACTGATGCAGTTAAACCGACACCGGAACTTCCACGACCTGTAGTGTAAACACCTCGTGGAGCTACTTTACAAATATATTTAAGTAATTGTGATTTGGCTACACCAGGATCTCCCATAAGACATATATTTAAATCCCCTCTAATTTTCATTCCATCTCCCATCGTTTTGGTCACACCACCAATGAGTTGTAATAATAACGCTCTTTTTACATCTTCATGACCATATATTTCTGGTGCAATACTTTTTGCCAATAAAGTATATATATTAGGATCCCTAGCAAGGTCTCGAACTTTTTGTTGAATTATAGGATCCCTATCCATTTTGTCATATTGTTTTTTAAGTTGACGAACATTTTGACCTTCCAGATAAACGTCTGTCAAGAGAGTATTTGAAGATCGATGTCCTTGATGTGGAGTCGCTTGAAAAATTCCAGATATACTAACGATATCACCGGGATTTGTTGTACGTGTCAAAGGACCATATAAAAATATAGTCATCGATCTAGGAATATGACCTACAGGTACTTGTTCGGTCTAATTATCAATTAATATTAATATTAAATATTTAAATATTAATGATGATATAATTAAATATAATTAACATTTCTCTATTAATTATTTACCAATTCCTGCATTTTGACTTCTTGAAACGGTATAAATTTACAGGATCGAGTTTGCATATGTAACTTTCCTCTAACATTATTAGTTCTGCAATTTTCCGAAGGACATTCAACAAGTGGATGATAAGTTTTTTTAGTTACTTCTTGAAAAACTTCTTCACCACACATTTCACACGTAAATCCAGCAACAACTAAAAATGGCTTCACATCATGTACACGAGTGATTATTCCTTGTACAGTAACCAATTGACCGACATGAAAACCACCAACTTTACGAATCGAAAGTGCTGGTTCATCTTTTAATGATTTAAAATAAAGTGTACTAATTTTGATGATAATGTTGTTAATGTTGGTAAGCAAATGTTTTGCAAATAAGATCTTAATAATAAAGTTAATTTAAAACTTACTATCTTCTTGTCAATGTAGCTGGAAAATATCCTCTATCTCCCTCGGGTCTCTGTGCATCTCTATCTTTCCTATGTTGCATGAGTACATCAATGGCATCATCCTCAATGCCAACTGTTTTTGTAGGTTTTGGCATTAATCCATCATCTTTATTATCAATAACTTGATAGAATAAATCAATATAACGTCGAACATTCCTTTGAATTCTATGAAGTAAACCATCCTCTCTGTCTTCCCACTAAATTACAACAATATATGTAAATATATTTAATTTATTTAATATATTGCATACGTTATTAGATGAAAGTGAATAAAAATTTTCTTATTACGTCGGCAATATCATCCAACTCGATAACAAGATTATCATTCTCGCGGTTTGAAATTGTTTGCTATATATGTATATATATATATATATATATATATATGGATATATGTAAATAAAGTAATTATCAAATGAGAATGAAATTTTTACGTAAAAAAAAAAACATTTTGAATCATTGAAAACTACAAGCTACTTGCAAGTTGTCTTAAATATTTATAATTTTCGGGATTATCATTTTCAATATCAATTTCCATTTCGCCATTCCTTGAGTTTCTATCTTCAAATCTTTCAAAGAATGCTTTGATACTATCTATATAATTTGAAATAAATAATAAATTACATAAATGTACGCACAAATGTCGCGTATTTTTATTCTACGCGTCAAAAGGTTCTTAGCACAAAGGTTTATATTACTCGTGTATTCCTCTTACTGACGCACAACTTACTCTTATCTTTGGAATAATTAACGTTTATTTTGATAGTTTGAAATGCTTGTGCCATTTTATCGACTATATTATATGACTATATTAATACGAGATTATAATAAAAGACTATATTCTTTTCGTGTTTTTTCGAAGAATTAAAATCACGTTATTAAATAGTCACCTGAATGATTTGTAGAAACTACGCCATAATCCCATAATTCTAAAAAAATATAAATATCCCTTCAATTCTTCTTTCTGCAACTCATACTTACCTGCCAGGACATGGCCATGATCAAAAAGGTGGTCGTGTAGGTGACGGTTACTGGCATTGCACTAAGCTGGAGGCTGTTGCTTTGAACGCTCCTTAGTGGGTGTCTCAACTGGATAATTTTTGGTTGTTGGGGGTGATTGTGGTTCGCCGTGATCATCCCCTTTTATTCATTTCAATTAAGTGGGGGGAAGTTGGGAGTAAAAAAAAAAAGAAATTTTTAATCAGATGTAATTTATGTTTAATAATAAAGAAAACATAATTTGTAAATCATCTAAATTTCATCTTAAGTAATAACTACTTTTGTATTTATTTTATTATAAAAGATATATCGTCAATCATTTTTGCAAATTTAACGTACCAATTTTGCATAAAGAATTGATTACATAATAAAAATTATTTTATATATTTTGTTATAGAATAATAGCGTCTTGTCCTTTTGCATGATTAAATAATTAATAAAAATATTATTTGTAATTATAATTTAAAATGTGTCCTTGAAAAATGTATGTAAATTTCTCTAAAGAATTATAAATAAAAAGCCGTATGTCACATTGATGTGTTAGCGAAAGTCCTGGTCAGGATGGTTATCATAATCTAGTCAAAGTTTTTGATTATCCCTTTGTGAGCCGTCACGCGGTAATAATTTTTAGAATAAAGAAGTCTACAAAATTATAATTTAATAAAATAAAATAGGAAACAGATATTTTCCTGGTAAGTTTTCTTAAAAGTAACATTAATATTAGTAGCTTCTCAGAAATTTATTATAGAATGCTAAAAATATATCAAAGACATAAAGATCTTTTATATTTACGGTTCTTTAACAGTTTCTTACAGTAAAATATAGAAAAAGGTCAATACTCGCTAAAAATTTTGATTTGCCTGACTTTCCTCCGGTTAAAAGGCGAAATTATTTTATTTTATTATATTATATAATAATTATCTCTAATTTATATACAAATCTACTTTTTACACAAATCTAAATTATAATTAAATTAAATTAAAACTAAAATTTTACTGATATATATATATATTTAAATATAAAATATAATATATAATATATAACCATCTCTCAATTAATAATAAGAATAAGAATAATAAAAATAATAGTGAATAGGAATTAAAATATATTTTCATCACTTTTCACAAAAATTATATGCTAATTTTTTTCTATTTAAAATTAATCTGGTGTTGTTGTTGCATTAATTTTGTGGGGTGTTTGCTAATTACATAATTAATTATTAAAAAAAAATCTTTCATTTTAAATTTCTCGTTAAATGTTAATAATAATAATAATAAAAATAATAATAAAAATGATGAATGATGATTATAATAATAATAACCAAAGAATCTCTTGATAAAGTTCCCATCACTTTCTTCTCTTTTTAAAAATATTTACTCTCCAAATATTGCCCTCCAAATATTGCTCTCCAAATACTACTCGCGAGTGTGTGTAAATAATTTATATTATCGCATCCAAACTTAATCGATCCCAAAAAAGAAAATAATATATATATATATATATATATATATAAATATGAAAATATGAGTTATAAAGAATGAATTAAAATAGATATATAGATAAAAATATTTAAAAAGGAAACGAAAACAGAATTTTCGTCCGATTTTTTTTTTTAAAAAAAAAATATATAAACAAAACGAAATAAAAATCTCGTCCTATTTAAAAATATATTTAAAAAAAAAAAAAACCGAAAAAGAATTTCTCTTCCTATTTTTTTTTTAAATAAAAGAACAAAAAAATTCTTTCCACATTCAAAAAAGAAAAGGAAGACCGAAAATAGATCGTCAATATAAGTCCAAATTAGTCAACCAACATAGGTTGTGCATGACTGAACGTATATCGGACTGTGTATTGCTTTGGATCCCCTTCTATCGGTTGTATTAAGGGTTGTACTCCTAAATTAAGAAAAAAAAGTAATATAAAATGGGAATAAAAACGCGAGTAAAAAAAGCGTGAATAAAACGTTGAATAAATAAAACGTGAGCATAATACACAAGTGAAATATAAAATACCCTCGATCCCATTTAAAGTTGTATAGACGGCTGTCGAATTAAAGGAAATTTTTAATTTCATCAATTCATTATACATCGGATCATCTGAATCCGATCTCATGAAGTGATCCAAGAGCTGCCGGCAGATTTCTAAAGAAAATTTAATCAATTTAACATTAATAACATTAATTTAAACGTCAGAATTCAATCTTCATTAATTCAACAATATTTAAATAATAAAATACCTTCAATATCTTCTAATTTGCACAAGAAGACTTCATACCAGGGAACTCCTCCTCTGGTCTCGGGGAAATTTGTCTTATGTAATAATTTGGCTGCCAACAAGATTGAGGCAGCCGCTAACGTATGTGGGGGAAATCGGAGACAGACAGTTATCTTATAGCTATTATATTATTTTTATTATTATTATTATTATTATTAATTATAATTATTGTTATTATTATTAATTATTATTATTATTAATTATTATTATTGTTGTTATTATTATTATTATTAAAAATACCACCACCAACCGTTCAAAAAAAAATGTGTTAATAAAAATCTGGGTTTGATTTTATAAAGATGAATAAAATTAATAAAATTAACGCGTCATCTTTACCATTCGTTTAATATGTTATAAGCCTTAATGGCCAACGCTCTGTCTCCTAAAAAAAAAAAAGAATTATTAAAATTATATTATAATTTAATTATTAAAATATTATTCATTTTCAAATAAAAATCTCACCTTTATGCTTCTTCACGAATTTCATTAATAATTGGTGAGGAGGACAGATATGAAAATCAAAACAAATGGTCTCCACCACCAATCGTTCCATTTGAATGATACGCTTTCGTTGTTCCTCAAAAATCTATGTATATAGTTAAATCTTTTAATTGACAAAGCCCATATCGTAATAATAATGATGATGATAATAATGATGATTGGGTGCATCTTATTTGCTATAATTTTTTTTACCTGACTGTCAGAATTTATATCTATAATTTCAGGATGTCGAACTTTGTACGCCTCAATTAATATATCTCTTAGTTTCTTATAAGTCTCTTCGATCTTTGTCGCCACAAACAAGCAGGTGATGCTCAAGTCCTTTTTTTTTAAAAAAGTGTTTTAAAGTGAATGATTAAATTTGAAAACCTTAAATAATAATTGAAAATAAACATAGTTTAAATATTTACCGATTTTTGATTTTGTGTGGAAAAATCCTTTTCTGGGTGAAACAGGTAGAACCGATTGAAAAGGATTTGTGACGTCGTAATTGTATTAAGAGGACTATTTTAAAAAAAAACCATAATTAAGTTACATAAATTGAATTTTGTTTTTCGTGAAAACATTTTCGGGAATGAGTCAAAGATTCCAAAGATTAATAGTTACAATCCCAATTTGTTTCCCACGGCAACGATAAATGAACACCATTGCACACGTGACTTATTCTCTTTGGGGGTGGAGAACCCACGAATTTCTTGACTATGGTTTATCTCCGCTGCAGTAAAGTATGACCGAGCTTTTCTCTCAAGTACATAATATTGCTCCATTATTCCTTCAGCAGGACTTGAGTCAGCAGTAGTACCGTTATCTGTTGGCGAATTTGTATTTGAAGACATTTGGGTACCAGTATCTTTAGTAAACAATGTTGAATGGTTTGAGGAAATATTTGAGGACATTCGCCTTTTATATATATATATAATTATTTTACGTATTCTTGAAATTCGAGTGAAAATTCAAGGTTTCTATAATGAAATTTGCACTTAATTAAAAAATTTAAGATTTTAAGTAACTTACAATTGTCACACAATAAAAAGATCAGCATGTGAAATCTTACTGAATTATAACCTTTAACGAGGATTTAATCGGGATTTGATTTATTGAGCAAATTACTCACACCAAGAACTTGCTTCATCAAGTAGATTTTACACGATATCAATACTGTTAGAATGTTAAAGAGAATATAATTATAATAACTATAACTATAATTATATCTAATATATATAAAGGAATATTTTAATTTAGATGGACTAAAAAAGAATTCTCCAGCATAAACTTATTTTTGATAATATTTTCACAGATAGATGATTATTCAAATATATTAATTATTAAATCAAAGAGAGATTCATCCTTTTAAAGGATTATGATAAAAAGATTGGTTTAATTTAAATCAGAAACAGGATAAATGGATAATACCAAGAAATGAAATAACATAATTCCAAATACAATAATAAATAATAATAAATATATCTATATAAAAAAAACGTCAAATTTTTTTGATTTTTTGATTTTAATTTTTAATTAAAACCAAATTTCATCTTTTGATAATCATCGTTAGTCACGTATTATCAGTTATCATGTATTATCTATTAATAATAAATAATAAATAATAAATAATAAATTATAATAAATAATAAATTATAATAATTAATTAATTTATGCTTATATACAATCATTGCTAACTAATTCGAAGCATTCTCTTGATCGAATGCTGACAAATCTATCTCCTTTACATTCTGCTCGGTCAGCTACATTATAATTATTTTTACTAATTTAAAAATAAACAAATTTTATTTTTATTATTTTTATAATTTTTTATAAAGTATATTCACATGATTGAGGGTAAAAAAAGATTATTCATTAATTCTATGAAACGTCATGATGTGCGTTATGGACAATATATAGCATAATAGTAATGTAGTACAAAGCAATATATAGTACTTTCACATCCATCATGAAATCCTGTTTTCGGAATGAGGTTCGCTCGATTTAGTATTTAGTTTGAGCTTTTTGAATAATTTCAGTTTAATTAATATAGTTAGTATGATTTGTATAGTTTGAGCTTTTTGCATGAAATTCTTTTCACCAAAGATTTTATATTGTAATCAAAATTAATTTTCCAAAAAAAAAAAGAATAATGAAATACTTTTTATTGGTTGATTTGCATAATAGTCATAATACCATACATTATTACATTATTAAAATTTTATTCATTATTGATCATTTTTCATTCATCCATTTATTCATTATCAATTATCAATTATTATCAATTATCAATTATTATCAATTATCAATTATCAATTAATTTGTATTACCATGTTAATTAATCTAATTATTAATCTAATTAATCTAATTTATTTTTTCCTGAACATCTTCTATTTATTACATTCATCAATTATTACTACATTTACTACATTTATTACATTCACATATTTACTACATTCATACATTTATTAATATTATTTTGTTTTAAATGTTTGTTTAAATTTTTTTGTAAAACCTTTACATTTATCAATCTATCAAGGTTTATCAAAAGTTTAATCATAACATCAATCTTCTTATTTTTAACTAATTTTCACTATGTAGTTTTAATTAAATAATATATAATATATTTTAAATATTGTTTAGGCTGTGCACATAATTAAATCGGCATCACTTTTTATTCGTTGATTAAATTTTTTTTAAATTTTTTTTAAATTTTTAAATTTTTTTTTTTTTAAATTGGTTTTTAATAGATTATTTTTGCATACGGAGGGATTTTTTTTAGAAATTTATCGGAAAAATGAAACTTAAACGAAAATGATGATGACGATGATGGTTTAGATGATAGATAGAAATGGGAAGATACCAGAAGATAACGGAAGGCGTTAAAATAAGCAGTAAATCTAATTATGTAAAAGTGTAAATTTAAAATGATATTTTTATGCATTTTTGCCCACACATATTGATTTCCTTTTATTAAATTCATTTAAAATACTATGTACAGTATTTTTATTTTTTGTATACGGAAGAAACTAATGTATGTACAAGTTATTTGTATGTTTATATTTACTTTAGGCAAGATGATGATCTCTATTTTTAACTATGTCTCTATTTAAAAATAAACTGTATATATTTTTTTTTCTCGTTAGTCCGTGTAATATACATGAACATATAAAACATATATATAAACATATATATAAACATATAAACATGTGTTATCAAATAAAATCTTTTATATATGTTATATAAATAATTTTTTTATACTTTACAATACATCAATACATCATATATAAAAACTTTTGTTAACCGAAAAAAAATTCTACAAAAATTTTATATTTAAATCTTGTCATCTTTCCTCCTCTTTTCTTTTCTTTTTTTTCTTCCTATTTTTTTTTCCTATTTTTCTTCACGTACTATTCATCTTCTTTGTTATTATAAATGAAAGAAAAATTATTTATTTTCCATCCAAACATTCTAAACATTTTTTTAATTTTCTTCACCACACCACACACACATAAATATACACATACATATATTATAACTTACCTACATTTATATTAACATAATATTTTAATTACTCCAATAATATTCAAATATTCAAATCAAATAATCAAAATACCCCCTCGCAAGGTAAAAACAAAAACCAAACAAAAATCAAACTTACTTTCTTTCTTACTTTAACACATTATAAAGTATATTACTCTTCTTTTTTTTCCTACTTTCATCTTTATTTATTTATTTCTTTTTATAATTATTATATTACATTATTCTTTTACTTTTATATTACATCAATAGTTGGTTTTTTTTTTTGATACCTTTCTATTTTATTTTTGTTTTTTTGTTTTTTACATAAATATTTTCTTTTTGCTTTTTTCTTTTACGTACCCATTTTTCCGAAAATAGATTTTTCTGAAAAACTTTTGGGATCGTCAACAATGCGTAGAGTTTTTTCTTTTGCGACTTCCTCATTTGAGGATTTAAAAGCTAACACAACACAACCACTTTCAAACTCACAATCCGAAAATATTATTACGCATAAAAAGAAAAAAGAAAAAATACGACAGAAGAAAGATATTATTACCGAGGAAGAAGTTAATAATATGGAATATATCGGAGAAAGAAAAAAACAAAATAGAAAGTCTTACATACAACCACCGCCACAAGGCTATTCAGGTCACGCTAAAGAAAAAAAGTCTAGGCTTTCAAAATACGTTGAACCTCATGATTTTCTTGGCAATTTTTCATTTGAGGAAACAATAAAAGAGGAAGAAAATGGTGACGAAAAAATAAAAAAATCTAAAAAGAAATCTAATGGTCTAAAAGATATGAAAGAAAAGAGAATGAGCCGTGGTCATGATAATTATCGTGATAGCCGTAACAGTACCACTTTAGAAGTTGTTGACAACGATAAATTTTATATTTCCATTACCAATAATAATTCTTTACCACAAGGATTTCGCAGGCCAACTCCTCAATATGGTTATCCCGATCTTAATGTAAATAATACAAATAATATTCGTTTCGCAGTTCGAGAAAGTGATGATGATGATGACGACGACGATGATGATGATTTACCATTGGGTATTCGACTTCAACAGAATCGATCCGTTAATTCAGTCAATTCAATCAATTCAATCAATTCAGCTAATTCATTAGGTTCTTCTAATTATTATCATAATCGTTCTCTTTCTTCGGCTTCTTCTTTATATATTGAAGAGCTACCTAAATATAAAATGTCTAAAAGACATTCAGGTATGTTATTATTAATTAATTGAAATCATTCTCCCAATCAAAATGTTATTTATGTACACACCGATCCACCACAATTCCACCACCAGCAAACTATTCCTTCACTTTAAATAATAATATATAATAGCCGACAAACATCGAGAGAACACGTTTATATCATCATTGAACTTAAAATAGGTTTTAGTTCGAATTCATTAGAATATTCGACTGATAATGTTTCTAAAAATTGTGGTGTAAGTGGTAAGAGTAAGTTTAGATGACGGCGGTGGTGGTACAGACGGTGTTAGTAGTGTTGGTAGTTTAGTGGCGTAGTCAAAAAAGTCATTATTATGCAATATCTTCAATATCTCCGAATTATGGTAGTAATTATATTATTATAATAATATTTATGATTATTATGATCAATAATAGGTATCCCACCGTTGAGTCCTACTCCTACTCCTGTAATACCTACTTCTCGGATGCGTAATTTAAGTTTAAATATGGTTCGACCTCGTACCGATTCTTTTACCAGAAATATTCCACCACCCAGAAGAGCAAGCGATGGAGCTGTTTTGGCTCTTCCCACTGTTCCACCAAATGAAAAAGATTCCAAAAGAATGTCAACACTTGAATATCATAGATATCAACAAGAATTAATTGCTGCTCAATATCAACGACATGGAGTGAATCCATTACCTGTCTCTGATGAACAACATATCGAATCACTAAATCCCGGACGTCCAACTTTGATACAAGTATCACAAGAATATAAAAATAATATTTCAACGATTGTAGAGGCGGTAAATGCACAACCTAATAATCCTAGACGGTTAAATGAATTAAATGAGAACGCACAAATTCGATCTAAACGTTTAAGTTGTATTGATGGAGGTAGACGTATGAATCTTGTAGAAAATAATCCAACAAGTTCTGGACGATTATCAGGTAAATTTAATATAATTTTCTTAATTTTCTTCTTCCTTTGTTTCTTTTTTCATCTCCTTAAACCGTCTGCTGTTAATTCCGTTGTAACACTAGAAAACTCTTTATATTATGGTGAAAATCGTAGAATTAACCCCGAGACCACTATAATGCAACAACAACTTTACCTACCACGAGCACCTCAACCTCAAAGGAATTCAACAATAGTTAATTTACCTTCAAAATTTCAACATTCTGCTACATCGTTATCATCGGGATCTACTAATTTATCTAGTAGCGGTGGTAGTGGTGGACCTCCTACTCCAAAAAATAAAAGATCTAGTAGTGTAACTATTATGGGAGAGGGAGGTAATTATATTGGTGTTGGAAATAATAGTGGTAGTGGGAATAGTAGATCAAGTACACCATCTTCTATTGGGAGTATAGGTGTTGGTTATATGGTAGAAAAAAATGAAAGGGAAAAACGAAAGAAAGGTACATTGAAAATTAAATAAAAAGATGTGTGATTTCCTATTGTGGGTTAAAGGGAAAAGAGATTAAAAGGGATAAGAGTCAGGAAAGAAGGATTTGGGAAATCGAATAGGCAATTTATTATCTTTTTTTATTTTATTTTATGGGTTTAACTAATTAATTCACTTTTTAATTGATTGATGAACATTGGTTTTTTTTGAACATTTGAACTTTATTATTTTCATTTTTTTTTATTAAGCAGATTCATAAACAAGTGTTTTTTCCTTTGTATTTTCTTTTGTATTTTCATTTTCTTTTGTATTTTCATTTTCTTTTGTATTTTCTTTATTTTCTTTTTTCTTTTGTATTTTCTTTTGTATTTTCTTTTGTGTTGAGTTATTTTATGGAAAGTAGGTCTTTTGTTATATATATATTTATATATATAATAATAATAATGATTGTTTTGATCTTTATTTTAAAAAGAAAAAAATTAAAAAAAAAAAATTGGCATTAATGATAATTCACCTTTATTCTGTCTTTGATGCCAAAAAATAATAATAATAAGATTCCGATTTTTCATCTCGATATATTTATTCATAATCAAAAAAAGTCCTCGAAGTTTTTGATGTTCAGCTCTAATTTTAACAATTATATATCTGTTTTCACCTATTTTAAGTGTGGCTGACTCTCATCACTCAACCCATAATAAATATGGTTGCAGCGTCCACATGTCCTACTGGTATAATTATGAGCTGAGCCTCTTAAAGATTTAATGACGATAACTTGATAATTATAAACTAGAGCAACGTAATAGAAATTTTTACACAAATTCGATGAAGTCATCCTTTCTATCACTATATCACATGAGAACGTGCATATTTATCCCTTAAGCTGTCGGGCTAGACCCTGGTTCAGGATATTATTCTAGACAGTTTCCTTAAATTTGATTGGCTTTATAATGTGATGCAACAGACCTTTATCAAAGATAAAACACAAAATAAATGCTATTAAAAATATTAAAAATTATGTATAGTACGCATGTCCGAAAATTACCCTGTGAAACAATGTTAATTATAAGATCGACAGGCTGCAGCTCATAAGTAAAATTCCTAATTTATATAGGAAGTGAAAATTTCTAAAACTTTTCAATTGATTGTGCTAAAATATCACATCTAACATGTGATTAAAAAGTGGTCAAACATATAGATTCTCTTCGTTCATATTTATTTAAGTTAATAAACTTTTTTTTTAATGAGAATCTTAGAATTAAAATTGTTAAAAAATTTCATCTATACAAATGAAATTGTGTGAAAATAATTTATATTTTTATTTTGAAATCCAAAATACAAATTTAAATGACAATGACAATGAATCTGATGCAAGTAATGAGTTATTTAATAAAGAAATATATGAATTTTCGAAATCAAAATCATTTGAATATAGTGAAGAAAATTATATTAAAGCATTAACTGCACTTAAAAAGAAAAAATATATTAAAGCATTAACTGCCTTGAAAAGGAAACTACAAAACAATATAGTAATAAAAATGAAAAAGATTTTGAAACAAATTCTGAAATTTAAGAAATATCTCAAGAAATTCTTTCAATTTCATTATCTGTTAAAAAAATGAACCTGTAATTAAACTTGATTCAATTTTAAAAACACAATTTTCATCTTGTATTTTAATTAATTATATTAATAACAAATTACAAGTATGTATATGAGCTGATTGCGAAAGTCTTAAAATTTTAGGTCAGGTGATATCCTCTCAGCCAATTATAATTTTATTTATTTTTTCGAAGAAATTTAAAAATCAAAAAAATCTCAATATTTTATTAAAGAAACTACTTTTCAACTCCTAAATAAAAATATTCGACACAAAATTTTACATATATTTATAATTTTTAAAAATATTTTATTAAGTAAATAAGAGTTTAAATATAAGTAGACCTGTTAATAAGTACTTGTCAACCCATCAAACCCAACCCTAACCCATCAACCCAACCTCCTTATCCTGCGAAAATTTGTTTTATTTCTTTCTTAAAAGGTTTAATAACATTATTTTATCTTATTTTTTCTTTTATTTTACTTTACTCCAAAAGAACAACTTTACTTAGTAGTCAAAATCTGTTATCAATAAGTTTTATTAACTTTATTAAAAAGTAAATAAAAAAAATTTTTGTGTACCAGAAAATTAGTCAATTTTTATAATCAACCAATATGGTGAACAAATTGTAAATAATAGAAATATATGTCAATTAGTTGAAACATGGCAAGTAGATAAAAATATAATATTAAAGTTTTAATTAAAAGAAATTTCTTTGAAAGTATGTATGAATTATTTTAATTATGATCAAAAAAATCATAAAACATTTTCTAAACAATTGAAAATACTGGAACAAAATAAAATTAATAATAGACGTTATTTATTTTTTAGTTATAGAATTAGATATAAAACTCATCTATAACAAATATGAGAAAAAAATATTCAAATTTTATACATTAGGCTTTATACTTGTAATGTTGTACATAAATGGAGGATGTCTAAAGCCGGGTACAATCACGTGATATAGTTAGGGTTAGATTGGCTTATATAAATAGATTGGTCTTCTTATTGGCTCTAAATCATGTGATTGTACACTGCTTTAGAGGACCCCCATAAATGTCAAGAAATTTCTCAACAAATTTTTGATGATGTTGAAACATGCCAATATATTTGTAATAATTATTATAAACTTTATAGTGGATATTTAAATTATAGAATATTAATATTTTAATATATTGTCTTAAAATAATTATAATTTGGTGAATTTTAATGTTATAGAAATGAAATATATATCATAATGTAACTAAGAACCAGATTTTTTGATTTGTCAGAGGAACATCATAGTAGAAAATCGCTTTTAATTATATAAAATTAATTTGAAAATAAAAACAAAATTAATTATTTTTAAAAATTTAAAAATAATTATTTAATAAATTTTTAATTACACCATTACAGTCACAAGACATTTCTCCGTTGGTGATTTTCATAGTAAATCGATTTTGTGTAACGTGCGACGATCTAACTTTGTTGGTAAAAATACATTATATAACTTGCAGAAACCGATACTCCAACTTTAAATGAATTTTAATTTACAAGCTTCGAGCTTCCATTCTATGCTGAGAAAAACACCATTTGTCAAGTAAAACCGGATTGAAAATGACAATTTTTCAGGTATAAATCCCAAGATCTTCTTCCGGAATCGTTAGTTTTGACTTGGGTTTGTTCTTCCGAAGTTAGAGACTAATGGTTAGATCAAAATGTCTTATTGGCACAAACACACTTTACTTATACTTTTTTTATGTTTTATTAGAAGTATTTTTTAGCCGAGTAGAAGCAACAATTTTAATTCAAACTAAATGGTAACGTTTTTCTCAATTATATTTTTTAAATTTTGATTTATTTATACGAAAATAATAGATAATAGTTACAAAAGTTTTCTACGTTGTTAACTAGATTTAACGGAATTTCTTAGGAGAATATAAAATTTTTTTTCTGTAATTTTCTACGCACCAACTTTATAATTACACTTTACTTGTCTTTTTTACGTTATTTCTGTTATTTCTCCAATACATTTTAATTCTTTCAGTTGTCCAGTCCGAAGAAATAGCTTGAAGTTGCAGCAACACTTCTGAAATTATGGTTTCGGTCAGTTTTTCAGATTCGAATAACTGGTTAAGTATCGCTTTCTCTACTTCCGTAGTGGTACAGCGTGCCTTTTTTAAATGATCGGTTTCAGGAGGTAATGATATCTGTTGCTGTATTTGTGAAACACTTTGTTGAATATTTGATATTTGAGGAGGGTCATCTACTCGTTTGTTTGTTTTTTTCTCTTTGTCCACAAGTTGCGCATAGGTATAAGACTTTATATTACGCTTACGACGTCCTGCAGCTATCCGTGGCTCAGTTTTGTATACATCCTGAGCAAGTATTTTTTGAAAGCGCGATTTGCCGGTTTCGTAAAAAGAAAGAATATCCGCTATACCTTCATCATTAAGTTCTGGCACACCTTTAAATAAATGATATGTTGTGGAATCTGGATGGTTAAAAGCGTTCGATAATTTTTCAGCCAAGGACCAGAGCGAATCTTTGCGTGATTTAATTGCACGAACGTTTTGACTTGCTGCAACATCATCAATATATTCAGCAAGAAGCATTGATAAACGATTTTTCTCGTTTTGAGCTGCCTTAATCTTCAACATTAGGGTCAGCTGATCAGTAAGATTTCCACTAATATTTTGCTTGATGAAGTTTACACCATATGTTTCAAGTGCTTCATCAAAAGCAAAATAGTGACCTTCATTTGTTATATTTACTGAGCATACTGTTTGCAACAATTTTCTTAATTGTGGGTCATCATGAACTTGAGCTAAAAAATGTGATACTGAACTTGCGTACTTAAGTTTTCCAGCTGCAGGGAAAAGAGGCGCAAACGCAGCTAAATTTTCCATCTGCATATTATAGTTTCCCTTTCTAATTTCAATTTTATGACCCACAAAATATCCTGTCCAACGGAAAAAGAGGTACTATACTTTCATTAACTGATTATTGCCACTCAAAATATCATTCATTATTTTTCCTTCTTTTTTTACATATTGACACAGTGCAATCCCGACTGCAATCCAAATTAATTCCAGGACACGACATGTTACTCGATAATCTACAACACGTTCAAATTTGTCCAAAAATCATGCTCCAAGAGTTGCTACAAGATTAAAGATTCCGTATTCTGAGAATATTGTAATTAAGGTATCGCACATATTTTTTGATATATGCCACTGTCCCAAAAGAAGCCGAACGTCCTTATGAGTTTCTTTATAGGAGATTAATCTTTCAAAAATTGCTTAGTCACATGCAACATATAGATTTTCATTGCTACGAATTGGCAAATCATTACGATACATTTCACATGCTTCATACATATTATTATTACAATTGGGTGGGTCACAAGGTTCCAATATCACAACTTTTGGTGGTAAAGTATTACAATCTGTAGATATTTGTTCAGTGATTCTTGAATGCACATCTTCCATATCAAATTCGTTTACATTATTTTCTAACATTGTGTTCAAGATAGTCTCATACATTATTAAAAGATTATCAGTAGTCAAAGATTCCCCAAACAATGGTTGAACAACAGATTCATTTTCTTCAATGAGATTATCAAGAGAAGTAGGTAAAGTGAATTGGAACACCATTCGAAGCGTTACATGTGACGTCTGTCTCACAACATCAAAAATATTACCTGATGCAAACGTAGAGGCTTTAAAATCGATGTTATCAATTACGGCAAAGTTTCAAATATTTGGTCCTTTAATTAAGTTTTCTCGGGGGTCAGCGTGGTACATCCTAAATTTTTCAAGACAGTTTTTATGCCGTTTGGTGTATGATATAACTATATATGTTCTCAAAATTGATTTTGAATTTTTAAGGTATTTCGACTTTTTGAGATTTATGCAGAATCCATTCTATATATGGAAGTAAAAAAAGTACCTAGTTATATGTATTTTCAATCAAAGAATAAATCTGGGTGATCAAAAAATTTCAGGTTTTAAGTAAAATAATTTCGTCTTCTATGAAAAACTATTTCGACTTTTTTCCCCGAAATTGCAATTTCGGGACCCCAAAATAATTTTGCGTGCAAGTATAGATATAACACGTGTAGAATAAAGAATCTCACGTAAATATGGCAGCAACTTTGAATTTTGACATATTGATGATATAATATGTGAAAGCCAAATTTTTGTTCTAGGGAAAGCAATAGTAAGTAGTATCGAAGTTAATAAAGCAGTTGTTCTTTTAATTTGGATTTCATCAAGAGTTTTTGGTAGGCGTTCATATTGATATTTTTTTTTATTAACCATTTTTAGTTTCTGTTGCTCAAGTACTGTGATAAGGGCTTGAAAAAAGTAACAAATAGTTTTAGGCAATGCATTAAAATAATTTTCATATGAACTTGGGTTTTCTAACTGGCTAATATTTTCCTGAATTTTAGGATATGAAAACAAAATATTTTTTCCTAATTTTTCTTCTATTANAATCAAAGAATAAATCTGGGTGATCAAAAAATTTCAGGTTTTAAGTAAAATAATTTCGTCTTCTATGAAAAACTATTTCGACTTTTTTCCCCGAAATTGCAATTTCGGGACCCCAAAATAATTTTGCGTGCAAGTATAGATATAACACGTGTAGAATAAAGAATCTCACGTAAATATGGCAGCAACTTTGAATTTTGACATATTGATGATATAATATGTGAAAGCCAAATTTTTGTTCTAGGGAAAGCAATAGTAAGTAGTATCGAAGTTAATAAAGCAGTTGTTCTTTTAATTTGGATTTCATCAAGAGTTTTTGGTAGGCGTTCATATTGATATTTTTTTTTATTAACCATTTTTAGTTTCTGTTGCTCAAGTACTGTGATAAGGGCTTGAAAAAAGTAACAAATAGTTTTAGGCAATGCATTAAAATAATTTTCATATGAACTTGGGTTTTCTAACTGGCTAATATTTTCCTGAATTTTAGGATATGAAAACAAAATATTTTTTCCTAATTTTTCTTCTATTATTGAAGCCTCTTCAAGAGTTTTTATAGTAAATTTTTCCTTTGTCAATATATCCAATTCAACTTTTCCTATCCGTAATGCCGTCAGGACAAATAATTTGCTTGGCAAATTTTCCATCTTTGTTTTTGGTGAGTTTTTATTCTTTGTTTCATCATTGAAAATGGTTAGTGCTGGAGTAATCAATGATAGAAGTCTTTTTTGCATATTTTGATCATCTGACTCTGCTATTGATGCTATCTATTTTCCAATGTATTTTAAAGAGTCCCTGGTGTCATCATCGTGTTTCCCCTGTTCAATACATGACAAAATTGTTTTACCTCTACCAGGCTTTATATATAAATGACCTCCTTGTTGTTGAAAGCATTTTGAGCAAATATAATGTGCACGATAATTTGAAGATGATTTTTGCGAAATAGATCCCTCAATAAATGTTGAATATTTATGAATACCGATGCAAGGTACTTGAATGTTATGCCCATTGATTTTCCATGAATGCTTCTTGCAACTGTTACCACAGTTAAAAAAACATTTTTTTTTACGACAGAAAATACAAAAGTGGAAACGGATGTTTTGATCAATTGAACACAACTGTTTTGCACCTTTAGTATGAAGTTGGTTCTGATCAAAGGCAAAATAAGAATAGCATACTCCTGGTTGGTGATTACTATCCGTAATATCTTTGACTGCATCTTCATCTATCTCCCATGTTCCTATCATTTGCTTTAATGGCCGCAAATTTTTTTTGCTATTATAACGTTTTATTTCGTCTTCTATAATATCTAAAACAACACACGACGTTGTTACCGGAGAGAATTACCACAGTCAAAATATTCAAAACACATGACCATAATATTAATTAACCCTGTATTTTAATAGAAATTATTATATAATAACAAAAATATCAATATCAATATAATAGTCTTATTTAGTAATTAGTAATATTTAACAATAATTAATAACAATTAGTAATATTTATTAACATGTACTTTAACAAGTCAAATAATTTTAATCACACAAATTATAGTAACACAAGTTACATGTTCACGTGATATGGTTACACAAATATTATATAATTATTAACATTTATCATTAATTAGTATTACTTAGTATTAATTATTATTACATAGTATTCATTAGTATTAATTATTAGTATAACATATATTCTATATTTAGTAAGTTATATGGTAGATATATTAGCCAATAGTATTCGTGCACAGTAAGGCACAGTAAGGCACAGTAATGGCACAGTAACCTAAAAAGTTATAAAAAGAGAATGTATTCGACTTAGTCCCAACAGCTTTTGGTTGTAGAATTTTGTAAGAAATGAAAATTATCTTATAATAAAATTTTATCAATTAAAACTCCAAGAAATAACTTGTAAAAATTAACCTGTAAATAAAAATGTTGAAAATATTTATTTAATAAAATACTTTATTAAATAAACCCTGGAATCTTGGAATAAATAATCTAATATTATAATTAATTAATGAAAAGATTATTGATGTTATGGGATTTATTGCTTGATTGCTTAATTGTATAACATTATAATTCTTGAGTTAATAATAATAATATAACCTGGAACACTTGGACAATATTATGGAAATAAAGGAGAAACCGAAAACATTACGCCGAATGTAAATGGAGAATATTATTATCTTGAAGATAATAAACCCTGTATTAATAATAACGATAAGGAAATATTGAAGAGAAGTCAGGATACCAGATGAAGATCTTGTAAATAAAGGAATTTAAGGACAACTTAATGAAATAAGGAACTAATAATTGGAGAGAAATAACCAAATGAAGAATAAAGGATACTTGGATATAAAATAATGAAATAACCGATAAATAATCAACGAAAGGTCTGATTCCCTTTCTAAAATAACTGAATCAGTGGTGCCTTCTAATCAACAGTCTTGTACCTATCGGGGAAGGACTATAAACTCCTAAAAGAACCGTTAAGTCACCCTTAGAATTATGTCTTTACCGAAAGGCAGGTGACAACGTCAAAGGTTTTAAATCATCCTCTACTGTTATGCATAGATCTTTATTATCGTCAGTTTCTTCATTACTATTTTTATTATTATCTTCATTATTATTTCTATCATTATCTTCATAGTTATAATCATAATCATGATCTTCACTTTCTTCTTTATTTAATAAGAGCCAGGCATTTGCAAGTGCAGTTTCGTCAATAATGAAAGGGTCTTCTCTATCTTCTTCTGGAGTATTGCACTCCTCAAAATCTACGTAGATAAATTCTGAGTCACACATCTCGCTTGAAGGTTTTTTTTTTTTTTTGCGCAAGAATTGATGTAGTTATATAATGTTTAAAGGTTTTTATAAAAATTCGAATTCTGTAGAGCTTTCCCATGGAATTTAATCTCAAGATGACTTCCTACCTCATCTAATTCCTATTTTCGGTTGTATCATTCTTAATTCACTAGATTTTTTTTTGTTTCATGATTTATTTCTAATCATCATTACTAATTCTGTAGAGTTTTCCTATGAAATCCGGTCTCAAGATAACCTCCTACCTCATCTAATTCTTATTTTCGGTCTTATCATTTCTTAATTCACTAGATTCTTTCTTGTTTTATGCATTTATTTCTAATCATGTCGTTACTAATTCTATAGAGTTTCCTATGAAATCTGATTTCAAGATAACCTCCTACCTTATCTAATTCCTATTTTTGGTTGTATCACTAGATTCGTTCTTGTTTCATGCATTTATTTTTAATCGTGTCGTTACTAATTTGCAGATTTTATTCTTGTTTATAGCAAGATTAATAATAAAAAATCAAATAGACGAACAGTTGACTAAAATACAAATAAGGAATGATATGTAACCAAAATACTAAACAAGGGAAAGAAGAAATAACAAATTTACGAGTAAAGTTAGTTTTAAAAAAGTATATAACGATTACATAAACAATTGTATTTATTGTTATTATTAAAATTGGATATATTTTCAAATATATGCTGGCTGATCAATTGACACTCAAGTCTATGGGTCACCAAACTCTCACATTGAGAATCGATTTTGAATATTAACTTAAAGGTACGAAGTCTTTTATTTCTAGTAAAGATTTTTCATCAAAAATTATACTTGATTTATTTTCCAAATCTCGTGATAATTTATTTTAATCCTCAAGTGGTTCACCTTCATCTATTTTTCGGTAAGATTACTAGTGTAATTTAATTTTATTTCATAATTTTGTTTAATAATTTATTTTTTTATTTAAATACAAGAGGTTACTTATTTTCGTTTGTCATTTGGTAAGTTCATGAACATCTTTATTTGATATACGTACATGTTTTATTTATTTGAATATTTATAAACGTATTTCTAACTATTTTTATTTTTATTTTTATTTTTATTTTTTTTATTCATTTATTTTTTATTTTTTATTTTTTTATTTTTTGGAGGACTTTTTGAACATTATATGTATTATTTAAATTTTATTTAATAATTAATAAAATTATGAAGCATGCTGTTAGATATACGTGTTGCCCAAATCCCAAATAATTTGGGATTTGGGACGCCAAAATGCACAAATTACTAGTATTTGGGATTTCGGCAAAAAATACTAATTATAATTTGGGATTTGGGATTTGGGATTTGGGATTTGGGATTTCGGCATTTGGGATTTCGGCATTTGAATTTTGAATTTGGGTGGCAGGTATACCGTTAGATACTAATATCCCAATAAGTTAAATATAAGGCTTAAAAGTTTCAAAGATTCATTTAATGTGTAATTTTATTGTTCATTTTTCGGTTGTATATATTCTTTAAAAAAGAAAAAAAAATTTCAATATACAATTATTTTAAATTTATTAAATTTACAATGCAATAATTTATGATAATATATAGTATTTAAAATTCAATTCTAGCGAAATATTCTGAACCAAATGTCATAGAGTAAGACTTGGATACTTTCACTCAATTATTCAAAGATATATTTATTATTTTCTACCTGTTCTCTTTCTAGATTTTTAATAAAGAATTATCCCAACTAACCCAAATTAATTCCTCCAATTGTTTCATAAATAATGAATAATAATTTAAAAGATAAGAAGTAAGGAGTGTAAATTGTTTTTAGGTATAAAAAATGTTAAAAAAAGGGATTTGCGTCTACACATATTTACATACTGTGACACCGTCTATTAATATTTATTGATATTTATTATTATTTAGTTATATATTTATTCTTATATGTATTATCTTTGAATTTATAAATAGAGTAGATTTGTAGTACCGATTTGTAAGTACTACATTTGAAGGATTATCACTATGAAATTTACCTAGGTATATACTCAGGTACGATACCTAGGGAAATACTCAGGTAAATACTTGTAAAGATAAAGGAAATCGTGTTATTTAGAAAGGAACCAATCTAAAGAAAGGAATGGTAAAGTTATCTGTGACGCAGGAAGTGTCTGGGAAGATATAAATACAGGTCCTTTTTAGATTGAGTTCGACAGAAGTTTGAAGTTAGAGTTCAGTTTAGTTTTATAGTTTACCTTTAGTTTTATAAGTCTTTTAATTCCTTTAGTTCTTTTAATTCTTATTCTATTTTATATTCTTAAATTCTTTATATTATTTATCCTTATTTATTATCTTTACATATACATTATCCCGCATTATTATTTAATAAAGTTATCATTTTATCGAAACCTTTGTATATTTTATCGCTGTTTAAACCTTTTACATATACGCTTTGCACAAGTAATACAAACTAACTTGGCANTATTCTGAACCAAATGTCATAGAGTAAGACTTGGATACTTTCACTCAATTATTCAAAGATATATTTATTATTTTCTACCTGTTCTCTTTCTAGATTTTTAATAAAGAATTATCCCAACTAACCCAAATTAATTCCTCCAATTGTTTCATAAATAATGAATAATAATTTAAAAGATAAGAAGTAAGGAGTGTAAATTGTTTTTAGGTATAAAAAATGTTAAAAAAAGGGATTTGCGTCTACACATATTTACATACTGTGACACCGTCTATTAATATTTATTGATATTTATTATTATTTAGTTATATATTTATTCTTATATGTATTATCTTTGAATTTATAAATAGAGTAGATTTGTAGTACCGATTTGTAAGTACTACATTTGAAGGATTATCACTATGAAATTTACCTAGGTATATACTCAGGTACGATACCTAGGGAAATACTCAGGTAAATACTTGTAAAGATAAAGGAAATCGTGTTATTTAGAAAGGAACCAATCTAAAGAAAGGAATGGTAAAGTTATCTGTGACGCAGGAAGTGTCTGGGAAGATATAAATACAGGTCCTTTTTAGATTGAGTTCGACAGAAGTTTGAAGTTAGAGTTCAGTTTAGTTTTATAGTTTACCTTTAGTTTTATAAGTCTTTTAATTCCTTTAGTTCTTTTAATTCTTATTCTATTTTATATTCTTAAATTCTTTATATTATTTATCCTTATTTATTATCTTTACATATACATTATCCCGCATTATTATTTAATAAAGTTATCATTTTATCGAAACCTTTGTATATTTTATCGCTGTTTAAACCTTTTACATATACGCTTTGCACAAGTAATACAAACTAACTTGGCATGTAAAAGACCCTGTCACAATAAAGAACTCACTCACCTTTGCCTCTCTTACCTAACTTTGTAATTTGCTGTGGATTGATCAAGAGGATCTCCCGAAGCAGCACGATATTACTTGACTTGTAGGATAGTTTTTGTTAGGAAAGATTCTTTAACCTTCAGAACATTGTCGTAAAGGGCACACGACAATACGTCCATTTACAACCCATACGCCTGATTCTGAGAAAAGATAAATGTATTTATCAAAGGAGAGAGGAGGAGTAAAAAAAAAAGGTAAGTATATTGTTCTGTATTTTTTTTTTTGAAAAAAAAATTAATAAAAGAAAACTTTCCTGATCTATATACATCTAAATATTAATAAGTTCTTTTTACTAATAGCCATTTCGCTGGTGATTACAGGTGTTAATGTTAATTGTTTTGTTGGAAAATAGGTGAAAAAATATGAATTGAAAGTAAGGTACGTACTCACGATTGTTTCTTCATATATTATTACAGGGGTTATAGTACTTTGACTTTGAACTAAGATCTTCTTTGAAACGTAAAGTATTAGAAGTCAAAATTTATTTAGTTTGTTAAACAAACATCTCAAAAAACAATTTCGATGTGGGAGAATACTGGTAAAAAGGTTGCAACAAGAGTTATCATATAGACAAATTTTATAAACCCGTTTTTTTTATATAAAAATCGAGTGATCGGCATAAATATTTTATTATGTAACATTTTGAACCCCTGTAAAGGGAAATGTCTGGTGACTGATTATTTGACCTTTATATTAGAATTTAGCTATTGCGTCAAATTGTACCATGGCTAAATTCTGGGCTCAATTGGCTAAATTATAATTAAATTCCTGGCTCAATTCGTATTGCACTTACTACCTCTAAATAAATTATATATAAATATAATAAATATAACAATATTAAAATAAAAAGATTTATTTTTTGTCAAAAAATATTATCATATGAGTTTTAAAAAGTGGATATATAAAAAATATTTTAGAATCAAGTACAGTAGGACCCCGAGCAATCTATGAATAGGTCAGATAATACTAAATTAGGAAATAAGAAAGGAAAAATATAATTTTTGTAAGTAAATTTTTAAATTTTAATTAAAAATAAGCAACTTTTTAAAAATTTTACTATGATAGCTAAGCAAACTCTAATGTGACCTATTTATAGATTGCTCGGGGTCCTAGTACAGTTTTATTAATTAAAAGATAAAACTATCAATTAAATAAATTAAATTAAAGAAATATTAGGAAATAAATAGAATAAAAATAGAATTAGCCAATATATAAAAAGAATAAAAATAATAAACAATATTAAATTAATAATTAAATATTTTATTTTTGCTAAAAAAATATAAAAAAAATAAATTTCATATGTTTTAATATATAAATATAACAATATTAAAATAAAAAGATTTATTTTTTGTCAAAAAATATTATCATATGAGTTTTAAAAAGTGGATATATAAAAAATATTTTAGAATCAAGTACAGTAGGACCCCGAGCAATCTATGAATAGGTCAGATAATACTAAATTAGGAAATAAGAAAGGAAAAATATAATTTTTGTAAGTAAATTTTTAAATTTTAATTAAAAATAAGCAACTTTTTAAAAATTTTACTATGATAGCTAAGCAAACTCTAATGTGACCTATTTATAGATTGCTCGGGGTCCTAGTACAGTTTTATTAATTAAAAGATAAAACTATCAATTAAATAAATTAAATTAAAGAAATATTAGGAAATAAATAGAATAAAAATAGAATTAGCCAATATATAAAAAGAATAAAAATAATAAACAATATTAAATTAATAATTAAATATTTTATTTTTGCTAAAAAAATATAAAAAAAATAAATTTCATATGTTTTAATATATAAATATAACAATATTAAATAAAAAGATATATTTTTTGCTGAAAAATATTATTATATGGGTTTAGTGGGAACAACATAATTATGTTGTTCCCACTTAGTCTAGATTATTTTCGCTCAGGTGTGTGGTGTGATTCATTTTTTAGGTCACACTCGAAAGTGGCATGGTTTATTTTTTAAGTTACACTCGAACTGGTATATATCGGGACAGTGGTCTGGTTGATTTCTGCCATCAGATCGCATATGACACAATGTATATCAATTTGGTGATCGCGATTAATTTTACAACTAAGATGCTCTTTGAATTAGGTTATGCCAGTTAGTAAACGACTACTCTGTATAATGTTTTAAAGCTTCTAAATTTTTAAATTTGTTATCAAAATTCGTATAGTATATGGTGACTATATTTGATTTCGAATATAAGGAGCTTCCCGAGGTAGGTTATGTTGGGAAATGCGTGCACTTAGGTTGTTTCCTATTAGATATGCGGTCTGACGACAAAAGTTAGCCACATGGGTAAAAAAATATATCTGACGATGCATTCAGTCGCGTGTCGTCATTTGTGGGCTTGATGTTATCGGATACATGTTGTCAAGTATATTACAAAAATGCTATCGGGTCATGTTATTTTAGAATGTCGCATAAATGCTATCAAATATGTATGCAACCTATACTATGTAATTGCCATCAAGTATGTTGCCAAATTGCGTCCTAGTTACGTCTTAGTTGCATTTTTATCGATATATACCTCATAAATGTTATCGGGTTTGCTATCAAATCGATTGAGCTCATGTTTAATGTCATCAAAAAGTGAAGTGCTCTGCCATATTACTTAGTGGTACGATCCGGATTAATCCGTGTAATCCGTCATCTGTATCACCATCAAAAATTTAATCCGTAATCCGTTATGGAGTCAATTTAATTAATTCGCGGATTATCCGTTCAATCCACGGATAATCCGTTCAATCCGCGGATCATCTATTCAATCCGTGGATAATCTGTTTAATCTGTCCAATTCGAGGATTATCTGTTCAATCCGCGGATCATCTGTTTAATCCGCAGATTATTCGTTCAATTTATTTTTTTTAAAATATATATTTAACTTAAAATTTTATTATTTATTGATATTTGTTATTTAATTAAATAATTTATATTATTTATATATTTATTTAATTAATAATTAATTTTGTGAAATAGAAATACAATTTTATAGTTTTTTATTTTTATTTATTAGTTATTTTATTAAAATATTATTCTTTTTTTTGTCTAACGGTACTGCGCCACCCGATTTCACTAAAAATAGTTCTAAAAATAATTAAAAAATAATAATTGATACCTTTAAATATTTAAAAATTATCTAAACTAATAAAATAAACGAAATATTATCTATTTACAACTCTATAAACTCCTTTAGAACTATATAATTACTCTTCTTTCTTGTTTAAATCTATAGAATAGTAATGTGAATAATGTGCCGATTTCACTATAAAATAGTTTTAAAAAGTAATAGTTGATATTTTTAAATATCTAAAAATATTCTAAATTAATAAAATAAACGAAATATTACTTACTTATAACTTTTTAAATTATATAATTATCTTTTTTTTTGTCTAAATCTATAAAAACGGTACTACGCCACCCGATTTTACTAAAAAATAGTTCTAAAAATAATCAAAAAGTAATAATTAATACTTTTAAATATCTAAAAATTATCTAAACTAATAAAATAAATGAAATATTATCTATTTACAACTCTATAAACTCCTTTAAAACTATATAATTACTCTTCTTTCTTGTTTAGATCTATAGAATAGTAATGTGAATAATGTGCCGATTTCACTATAAAATAGTTTTAAAAAGTAATAGTTAGTACCTTTAAATATCTAAAAATTATATAAACTAATAAAATAAACGAATTATTATTCACTTACAACTTTATAAACTCCTTTAAAACTATTTAATTACTCTTCTTTCTTGTTTAGATCTATAGAATAGTAATATGAGTAATGTGCCGATTTTACTATAAAAATAGTTCTAAAAAGTAATAGTTAGTACCTTTAAATATCTGAAAATATTTTAAACTAATAAAATAAACGAAATATTACTCACTTATAATTTTTTAAATTATATAATTATCATTTTTTAATCTAAATCTATAAAAACGGTACTGCGCCACCCGATTTCATTAAAAAATAGTTCTAAAAATAATCAAAAAGTAATAATTAATACTTTTAAATATCTAAAAATTATTTAAACTAATAAAATAAACGAAATATTATTTATTTACAACTCTATAAACTCCTTTAAAACTATATAATTACTCTTCTTTCTTGTTTAGATCTATAGAATAGTAATGTGAATAATGTGCCGATTTCACTATAAAATAGTTTTAAAAAGTAATAGTTAGTACCTTTAAATATCTAAAAATATTCTAAATTAATAAAATAAACGAAATATTACTTACTTATAATTTTTTAAATTATATAATTATCATTTTTTTAATCTAAATCTATAAAAATGGTACTGCGCCACCCGATTTCATTAAAAAATAGTTCTAAAAATAATCAAAAAGTAATAATTAATACTTTTAAATATCTAAAAATTATCTAAACTAATAAAATAAACAAAATATTATCTATTTACAACTCTATAAACTCCTTTAAAACTATATAATTACTCTTCTTTCTTGTTTAGATCTATAGAATAGTAATATGAATAATGTGCCGATTTTACTATAAAATAGTTTTAAAAAGTAATAGTTGGTATCTTTAAATATCTAAAAATATTCTAAACTAATAAAATAAACGAAATATTACTCACTTATAATTTTTTAAATTATATAATTATCATTTTTTAATCTAAATCTATAAAAATGGTACTGCGCCACCCGATTTCATTAAAAAATAGTTCTAAAAATAATCAAAAAGTAATAATTAATACTTTTAAATATCTAAAAATGATCTAAACTAATAAAATAAACGAAATATTATCTATTTACAACTCTATAAACTCCTTTAAAACTATATACTTACTCTTCTTTCTTATTTAGATCTATAGAATAGTAATGTAAATAATGTGCCGATTTCACTATAAAATAGTTTTAAAAAATAATAGTTAGTACCTTTAAATATCTAAAAATATTCTAAATTAATAAAATAAACGAAATATTATTCACTTATAACTTTTTAAACTATATAATTATCTTTTTTTTAATCTAAATCTATAAAAACGGTACTGCGCCACCTGATTTCACTAAAAAATAGTTCTAAAAATAATCAAAAAGTAATAATTAATACTTTTAAATATCTAAAAATGATCTAAACTAATAAAATAAACGAAATATTATCTATTTACAACTCTATAAACTCCTTTAAAACTATATACTTACTCTTCTTTCTTATTTAGATCTATAGAATAGTAATGTAAATAATGTGCCGATTTCACTATAAAATAGTTTTAAAAAATAATAGTTAGTACCTTTAAATATCTAAAAATTATCTAAACTAATAAAATAAATAAAATATTATCTATTTACAACTCTATAAACTCCTTTAAAACTATATAATTATGTTTCTTTCTTATTTAGATCTATAGAATAGTAATGTAAATAATGTGCCGATTTCACTATAAAATAGTTTTAAAAAGTAATAGTTAGTACCTTTAAATATCTGAAAATATTCTAAATTAATAAAATAAACGAAATATTATTCACTTATAACTTTTTAAACTATATAATTATCTTTTTTTTAATCTAAATCTATAAAAACGGTACTGCGCCACCCGATTTCACTAAAAAATAGTTCTAAAAATAATCAAAAAGTAATAATTAATACTTTTAAATATCTAAAAATTATCTAAACTAATAAAATAAATAAAATATTATCTATTTACAACTCTATAAACTCCTTTAAAACTATATAATTACTCTTCTTTCTTATTTAGATCTATAGAACAGTAATATAAATAATGTGCCAATTTCACTATAAAATAGTTTTAAAAAGTAATAGTTAGTACCTTTAAATATCTAAAAATATTCTAAATTAATAAAATAAACGAAATATTACTCACTTATAATTTTTTAAATTATATAATTATCATTTTTTTAATCTAAATCTATAAAAACAGTACTGCGTCACCCGATTTCATTAAAAAATAGTTCTAAAAATAATCAAAAAGTAATAATTAATACTTTTAAATATCTAAAAATTATCTAAACTAATAAAATAAACGAAATATTATCTATTTACAACTCTATAAACTCCTTTAAAACTATATAATTACTCTT
>PQFF01000122.1:285867-313161 GCA_003547095.1 Diversispora epigaea
TTTCTTGTTTAGATCTATAGAATAGTAATGTGAATAATGTGCCGATTTCACTATAAAATAGTTTTAAAAAGTAATAGTTAGTACCTTTAAATATCTGAAAATATTCTAAACTAATAAAATAAATATAATATTACTCACTTATAACTCTAAACTCTTTTAAACTATATAATTATCTTTTTAACTCAAAATAATAATTGTAATATAATATTTAAAGAAAGAAATATTGTATCACAGATTAAAAAAATAATTTACAGATTAAAAGAATAATCCTCGGATTAGAGAACAATCCGGATTAATCCTTCAATCTGTAATCAATCCGTGATTAATCCGCGGATTGATATATATAATCCGAATTAATCCGGATTATATTTTTTTTAATCCGGATCTTTTAAATTTTTAAAAAATGATCTGTCAATCCGTGTCACCACGGATAATCTGTCGGATTGACGGATAAGTCATCCACGGATCGCACCTCTACTGCCATATTACTGAAGTTACCTACCCTGAAAACGTATCATCGAAATGGGTATATAACTCCCATTTTTCTCTCTACATAGTAGAGTTACTGAACTTATATACCCCGACCATATACCCAAAAACGTATCATCGAAAAGTGTAGTGTTCTTTCAAATTTTGTCAATAGCGTCAATAGAAAAAAATTTAACTACTGACGGAGCTATTGATACCTTCTTGAAAGTTTTGACCTGTTTTATTTATTTTTTGATTACTTTTTTATATCTGTCAGTAGCTACTATAGTTAAATAGTAGAATTCTAGAGAAAAAATAAAACTCTTTCCTATGATATACCTTCGATATGTACGTATACCTACCTTTGATATATACTCAATATATATAGTATACCTATCTTCAATATACATTAGAAAAAAATAAAAAAGTAGGGAACAATAATTCAACCATTGTTATTGCTGACGCTATTAACACCTATTAAGAACAGTTTTTTTCAAGCTCAAATTCTCAAGATACATTACTACTGTTTTTTTTACTGTTGACGAACTACTGACAACTATTGATACTTGATTGGACTATGTCTGTATACTCGCTCGCTATGTATTTTTTCCAAGTGCCTCTGATTTTTGTGCCAATTTCTCCAGCTTCTTCCGGTAATATTGCTCCTTTTTTCGGTGTTTTCTAGCATGGATGTCGCAAGTGTTATATTGTGACACCGTGAATTAATATTTATTAGTATTTATTATTATTTAGTTATATATTTATTCTTATATGTATTACCTTTGAATTTATAAATAGAGTAGATCAGTAGTACAAATTAGTAAGTACTACATTTGAAGGATTATCATTATGAATTTACCTAGGTATATACCCAGGTACGATACCTAGGGAAATACTCAGGTAAATACTTGTAGAGCATCAGGAAACTTTTCGGGGCGTAAATTTACAGAAAATTTACGGGACCTACAGAAATTTACGCCTAAAAAAATCATCTTTTTTGACTTTGATCACTATTTATAAGACAGGGAGCGATTTTTTACTAAGATATTCCTATGACAGATCGAAAGATCTGGTTCTTAGCTACAAGATGATATGTGTTTCATTTCTGTAACATCAATATTCGCGAAGATATTCAAGTTTAAAGTTTCACATCTGTGAAAAAATTTCTGTGTAAATTTTCCGAAAATTTTCGTAATTCTGCCGGAAATTTCTATGACGTCACGTGAATTTCCGGCAGAATTACGGAAATTTTCGAAAAATTTACGCGGAAATTTTTTCACAAATGTAAAACTTTAAACGTGAATATCTTCGCGAATATTAATGTTACAGAAATAAAACACATATCATCTTGTAGCTAAGAACCAGATCTTTCGATCTGTCATAGGAATATCTTAGTAAAAAATCGCTCCCTGTCTTATAAATAGTGATCAAAGTCAAAAAAATTGATTTTTTTAGGCGTAAATTTCTGTAGGTCCTGTAAATTTTCTGTAAATTTATGCCCCGAAAAGTTTCCTGATGTATTCTATAGATCTAAATANTCGTAATTCTGCCGGAAATTTCTATGACGTCACGTGAATTTCCGGCAGAATTACGGAAATTTTCGAAAAATTTACGCGGAAATTTTTTCACAAATGTAAAACTTTAAACGTGAATATCTTCGCGAATATTAATGTTACAGAAATAAAACACATATCATCTTGTAGCTAAGAACCAGATCTTTCGATCTGTCATAGGAATATCTTAGTAAAAAATCGCTCCCTGTCTTATAAATAGTGATCAAAGTCAAAAAAAATTGATTTTTTTAGGCGTAAATTTCTGTAGGTCCCGTAAATTTTCTGTAAATTTACGCCCCGAAAAGTTTCCTGATGAGATAAAGGAAATTGTATTATTTGAAAAGGAACCAATCTAAAGGAGAAAATGGTAAAAATTATCTGTGACGCAGGAAACGTCTGAGAAGATATAAATACAAGTCCTTTTAGATTGAGTTCAAGAGAAGTTCGAAGTTCAGAGTTCAGTTTAGTTAATATAGTTTACCTTTAGTTTTATAAGTCTTTTTAATTCCTTCAGTTCTTAACTTTCTTATTCTATTTTATTTTCTTAAATTCTTTATATTATTTATCCTTATTTATTATCTTTATATATATTATCCCGCATTATTATTTAATAAAGTTATCATTTTATTGAAACCTTTGTATATTTTATCGCTGTTTAAACCTTTTACATATACGCTTTGCACAAGTAATACAAACTAACTTAACATGTAAAAGACCTCATCACAATAAAGAACTCACTCACCTTTGCTTCTCTTACCTAACTTTGTAATTTGCTGTGGATTGATCAAAAGGATTTCTTGAAGCAGCACGATATTACTTAACTTGTAGGATAGTTTTTGTTAGGAAAGATTCTTTAATCTTCAGAACATTGTCGTAAAGGGCACGTGACAATATTTAGAAAAAGTTAACTTACCACAATCTTTGCAAGGAACACGCATAGGAGAATCCCAGTGAACTTGACACCCCGCAGGTCGAAAGCTACCCCGGTTACAAACTTCTCCGGTTCTAAGGATATAGGGACAACGATAAAATGCCATATCTATATTATATCTAGCTTGATTAATCAAATTTCAAAGAAATAAAATGTATCTATACTATATTTAATAATATATATCAATTACTATATTCCGGAATTAATTTTTATTTTGAACTTTTTTCTCCCGAATAGTATAACATCGAAACAACATGAGTACCCAAAATGAACACGATACACTTACTGTGCCTGCATATACTGAAGAATCTGAAATTCAGTGCTCTGTATCATCCGATACGCCGACCGAGATCTCCATTCCTGAAAATCAAGAGCAATGTGAGGAGACTTACACACCAGAGAGCCCAAAAAATGCTGAAGAATTTGAGCCACAGTATACAAATAATGGCGTGTTCTACTACCGGTGGGCCAAAGCCGAGAGCGTGACTGAATATTTATATAAAATTTGAGATGACAGTATAAGACCAAGACAATTCCTTGGTACGGATTCTGAGGATGAAATAGAAAAAATATTTACAGAGCGTCAGGGACATTCGTTACATGAATTTATTGACGGGGGTGACCCACTTCGCCTCTTTACTGATTTCGATTTATCTCAAGAAAAACTAAATAGTATTGTACTAAAACTTACACGTAAAGGAACTTATTATGCTTTAATCAGAGCTTTCAGAGAGGTGTGTATTGAGATTTATCCAGAATGGGATACTAAAATCCTAACTGTTGCCAGTAGTTGTGACCAGAAAAAAATGTCATACCATATCTCAACTTGCGGTATGAGACTTAAAAATATAACGGCTTGTGCATTATTTACTGATCTTGTTCGTAAGAAACTCCCAGTGGGATTGCAAGATAAGAAAGATAAAATTGTTGATAATATTGCAAATAAGAGTTCATTCTCCCTAGAATGCTTGGAACCCCAAAGATTATCAAAGACACTGGTAAACATGTTCGTCCAAAGAGAGCTGTTATACCTGAAAATGGCACTATCTTTGATTTTATGCTTCGTCTACCTAACGATGAGGCACCAGTTATAGATAGCCCTCTCTTAATTGTCCCAGAGCCGGCGACAGCTAGAATATATAACTCCCACAATAAAGCCACCAATACTACTGATGTCGAACTTGAATTACTGGAATCGTTACTCAAAGATGCTAATATCGAAGGATATGAATTATTATCACCAACAGATAAATTTCCCGATACTTTCCCTCTCAAACGGATAGCCCCAACATATTGCCCATTATGCGATCGAGAGTATGACTATAAAGAACCACATAATAGTGAAAATGCATATGTTAGCCGAAATAAAAAATCATATAGTTTCTATTGTCATCATGCAAATCAAAATAAGGGCCTTGGCACAAGAAACCCTTCGTTGAAGCTTGTCATTGAAGAATCAATCTTGGATCGGGAAAACAATCTTCCAATTTCAAATAAATTAGAACGAACCAGAATTTTGAATCCAAATGATCATTTTATATGGAGTGACCTACTTCGTATGTGTATGTCTAAAAAAAAGTTTACACATAATAAGATATATAGTGCAATCCAAGCAACAATAGCATGCGTCGAAAAAAGAAAAATGACCTGGATAGTTAAACTTAAAAATCCTGATGGTCTTTATTTTGATATGGGACGTGAATTGGAGCTTGCAAAGCATACAGTTAATATAATTGAGCATGGTAGGGAAGAAGTAAAATTAATTTTCCTGATAAATCGAGTGGTTACTGAAAATTTAATACATTATGATGACATTGATTTTCTCCTACACCCTCCAAATGTAATTTCACCAAAAACAGATTTCTTTAATCTCTTCTTGGGATTTCTAGCCAAACCAGCAAAAAAGATTAATCCAGAAATTATGGATCCTATCCTCTGGCATATGGAAAATGTAATCTGTGATTATACTTGCACGCAAAATTATTTTGGGGTTCCGAATATACATGTCGTCAAAACTATTGAATTGAGTCAGACGCAATTAAAATTGAGAAAAATTGGAGTTGAGTCAAAACAAATTTTGATTTTTACTAGTAGTTGACGCAATTAATTAAGTCAGACGCAATTAAAAATTGAAATTTTAAGAGTTGAGTCAAGGCCAAATTAGTTTTGACGACATGTATAGTCCCGAAATTGCAATTTTGGGGAAAAAAGTCGAAATAGTTTTTCATAGAAGACGAAATTATTTTACTTAAAACCTGAAATTTTTTGACCACCCAGATTTATTCTTTGATTGAAGATACACATAACTGGATACTTTTTTTACTTCTATATATAGAATAGATTCTGCATAAATCTCAAAAAGTCGAAATACCTCAAAAATCCAAAATTAATTTTGGGAACATGTATATCTGTGATAGAAATAAAGAGCTTAATAAATATATATGAAATTGGTTGACATTTTTAGTACAGAAATCTAATATGAAACCTCGTTCAATTTTAGTATTAAAATCCACTTTACAGCAATGTGGAAAAAATATTATTGTTGATTTTATTGGTGATAAAGTTTTAGGTCCGAATCTTTATTACGCAACATCTGATCTAGGGAAAATTCTTGAAAAATTTAATAGTCTTNTAATGTCGCAATTGTGACACAATGTCGCAATTGTGGCGCAATGCCGCAATTATGTCGCAATGTCGTAATTATGCCGCAATACTGTAATTATATTATACATGTCGTCAAAACTATTGAATTGAGTCAGACGCAATTAAAATTGAGAAAAATTGGAGTTGAGTCAAAACAAATTTTGATTTTTACTAGTAGTTGACGCAATTAATTAAGTCAGACGCAATTAAAAATTGAAATTTTAAGAGTTGAGTCAAGGCCAAATTAGTTTTGACGACATGTATAGTCCCGAAATTGCAATTTTGGGGAAAAAAGTCGAAATAGTTTTTCATAGAAGACGAAATTATTTTACTTAAAACCTGAAATTTTTTGACCACCCAGATTTATTCTTTGATTGAAGATACACATAACTGGATACTTTTTTTACTTCTATATATAGAATAGATTCTGCATAAATCTCAAAAAGTCGAAATACCTCAAAAATCCAAAATTAATTTTGGGAACATGTATATCTGTGATAGAAATAAAGAGCTTAATAAATATATATGAAATTGGTTGACATTTTTAGTACAGAAATCTAATATGAAACCTCGTTCAATTTTAGTATTAAAATCCACTTTACAGCAATGTGGAAAAAATATTATTGTTGATTTTATTGGTGATAAAGTTTTAGGTCCGAATCTTTATTACGCAACATCTGATCTAGGGAAAATTCTTGAAAAATTTAATAGTCTTATCCAAGGTAAAAAGTTAGTAGTTATGAATGAGACCAGTATGTCTAGTGGAGAATGGCATAGATTCAATGGCCATCTCAAATCCCTTATAATGGATAGAAAGATGAGTATAGAACGTAAAGGCCTTGACTCTATGGATTTAAAAGACTACTCTGCATTTATGGTGACAAGCAATCAGGACGCCCCCCTCAAAATAGATGCCAGCGATGCTTATATAGTTTGTTTTGATGTATCTGCACTATACTTGCACGTAAAATTATTTTGGGGCCCCGAAATTGCAATTTCAGGGAAAAAAGTCGAAATAGTTTTTTATAGAAGACGAAATTATTTTACTTAAAACCCGAAATTTTTTGACCACCCAAATTTATTCTTTGATTGAAGATACACATAACTGGGTATTTTTTTTACTTCCATATATAGAATGGATTCTGCATAAATCTTAAAAAGTCGAAATACCTCAAAAATCCAAAATCAATTTTGGGAACATGTATAATCTGCACGCTGTAGAGAGAATATATCATATTTCAAGCATTTGGCAAAAATACTAGAACATCCTAATGCACTAGGGGTAGTTATGACGTATCTTCTCAATCGTGACATTTCTAATTGGGATCCACAAGACATGCCTATCACTAAAATGAAAACAGATACAATAATAAAACAACTCCCAAATCCCACCCGCTTTATAATACAACATATTAATTCATGGCCCGAAAATCAAATCGAAAAAACAATCAGTGGAAATCTATATCAAGATTATCTTACTTGGTGTGGGGTTGAAGGCGAGGATCAAATCAGTAATAATAAATTTGGAGGTTTTCTTCTACCGATAGGGATTGAGAAAAAGCAAGTACGAATTAATGGAAGGAGAGAAAATATATATATACTTGACCATTCTAAAATCGTGATCAAGCTACACAAATCAATAGGTGACATCGAGGAATTTTCCGACTCACCTCAAACTGAGACATCCACCAACATATCCTCAGAGACCCCTATATTCGATATACCTGAAATTGTTACCTCTCAACCGGAAACGGAGATAACAGAACTATACTTGCACGCAAAATTATTTTGGGGTCCCGAAATTGGTATTTTGGAAAAAAAAGTCAAAATGGTTTTTTATAGAAGACAAAATTATTTTATTTAAAACCCGAAATTTTTTGACCATCCAGATTTATTCTTTGATTGAAGATATACATAACTGGGTTCTTTTTTTACTTCTATATATAGAATAGATTTTGCATAAATCTCAAAAAGTCGAAATACCTCAAAAATCCAAAATCAATTTTGGGAACATGTATAAACAGAACCATTAACAACCAATTGCATCAAAAAAAATAAGGAAATAGTATCCACCCTATACATGTCGTCAAAACTATTGAATTGAGTCAGACGCAATTAAAATTGAGAAAAATTGGAGTTGAGTCAAGTCAAATTTTGATTTTTATTAATGATTGACACAATTAATTGAGTCAGACGCAATTAAAAATTAAAATTTTAAGAGTTGAGTCAAGGTCAAATTAGTTTTGACGACATATATAATCCACCCTAACCATTACTAACATGACTCAGGATCTCTTTGATTCAATAATAGATCAACCGAAAAGTTCAATAGCTTCGTCATCTGAATCTACCAATATATCTATGACTCCCGAGATCATAGACGTAGAACCAATAGACGATAAATCTGAACTTCCTTCCGAGATCATAGAAGATGAACCATTCCCCAACACACCCGTTAATAATTCGCCCAAGATCTCTCCCGAGTTACCTGTGAACAATTAACCCAAATCCAGCAATGAAGAATCCACCCCCCAACCGGAAACAGGATCCTCTTCACTCCCAACTAAAGCAGAAAGGGAGACACGTCTCAGAGAATGTGCGGTTAAATATGGCGAAGATTCAGATAAGTTCGTGACCATTACTGAAGAGGATAAAGACTTAGTGGTGATATTCCGAGATAAAATGATGGCCGATGCAGAGATAATCGACTTTGCACGAGAAGAAGGTCACGATCCAGAGGAGGATATAGAACTGACTAGACGGGATAAATTGATATGCATAGAAATTAAGCTTCGGATGTATGAAGATGATGGTGAACCCCGATCGTATACATGTATTTATGATGACAAAGAATGGAAAAAAAACATAGCAATACTTCAGGAAAATGGATATCTATGGTAAATTGCCCGATTAATAAAGAGAGAATATGTGAGTTTCGTAGGTAGGAGCTTAAATATAGGGAGATTTTTTGCTCCTACATATAGGCGATAGAAAATTTTCAGATTAAATTATTACGGAAACTGTGTTCTTTATGCCCTATATATATTACATAAAAAATGTATAACCTAGACAAAGTACTCAACCTATTAATTGGTCGATTAATTGACCCAAACGGCCCAACATTCTGTAAACTAATCCGCAATGGATATAGACATGTCAATGATTTATCAAATTACTCAGAAATATCTGAATTATACGTGTTGCTCAAATCCCAAATAATTTGGGATTTGGGACGCCAAAATGCACAAATTACTAGTATTTGGGATTTGGGATTTGGGATTTGGGATTTCGGCAAAAAATACTAATTATAATTTGGGATTTGGGCTTTGGGATTTGGGATTTCGGCAAAAAACACTAATTATAATTTGGGATCTGGGATTTGGGATTTGGGATTTCGGCAAAAAACACTAATTATAATTTGGGATCTGGGATTTGGGATTTGGGATTTCGGCAAAAAACACTAATTATAATTTGGGATCTGGGATTTGGGATTTGGGATTTCGGCAAAAAACACTAATTATAATTTGGGATTTGGGACGCCAAAATGCACAAATTACTAGTATTTGGGATTTGGGATTTGGGATTTGGGATTTCGGCAAAAAATACTAATTATAATTTGGGATTTGGGATTTGGGATTTGGGATTTCGGCATTTGAGATTTCGGCATTTGGATTTTGAATTTGGGCGGCAGATATAATCTGAATGTATCGATTATGATTGTCCTGAACATACAGCCTTCTTATTTAATATATGGAGGCCTGCAGTATTACCCCCACCTGAAATATTACAAAACAGGCCTGACATATATCGGAAATATCTCATAAGTACAGAAACATACCAGAATTTATTTGCGTAGAAGTAAAAAAATCTAGTAATTTAATATAGCCTGGGATCCCACCCCCAAAGCTATATGTATTGCATACGTAGCGATTTTTTCGTTATATTCTATGTGGTATCAATATTTCAAATTGACAGATCTGGTCCAAGGCGTTGACGTATATTATGTGTTTAGTATCTATCAATAATTTTTAGGTATAGGTATACTGATCCGAGATGGGCAGAGCCCAGTGTCAAAGACACATAAATAATTTCGATTTGAAAAAATATATTTCATAGTGTATATAACCTAAAGAATTGTTTATAAACTATCTGATCTATTATAACATTCAATCATGTCAGCTATCGCAACTAAAATCGTTGAAAAATACAATCTCACCCCAAGATAAGTTCATCTGAACTTAGTCAATATACTTCCGAGTTTCTGGAAAATCTCACAGATGATAGAAAAATGAATCAAGCAAGAAGACGCCTTCGGGATGGTTTTAAATTTAGCAATGAACAGGTAAGTATATTGATACCTAATCAGAAAAGCGGGAAAAACAAAATTATAAATATTGTCAAAGGTAGTTGCAGAATAGCCATAGCTTCACCTCCAAAAAGCTTGGAAGAAGAAATTATCAGAGAGATAGCAAAACGAATCTTGCAAAATAGATATGGGTTTAGTGAGAATCAAGTAAATACATTATTCTCTATCCAGGAAAACGGAAATAAGACCAAGCAGAACGCGTCCTGTTCTACAATAAACATTGTTATTTCTAATCAGGTCTCACAAGAAACTATTGGAGAGATGGCACATCAGTTTTTACAAGATAAGCTTAATATTAGGGATATAAGAACAGAAGCTTATGCCTTAGCTCTATCAGCATCAAATGCCAATGCTGGTTCATCACGCCTTTCACAGCTTAGAAGAGAATTAAAAACCCTTGGTGCATCATTTGATATAATTGAGACCACAAAATTCCCAGATATTACAGAAGATGCTAACAAAATCCAAATGAACAATTGGAAAAAGGCTAAAACCATTGATTATCCAGATGAATTTACATTAGAATCGGTTAAAGAAAGATTAGATGCGTATAATTTAAAAACCCCACTTAATTATCAGGCTCTTGCTGATGTTATGGTGATGCTTTGTATCCGCCCTGCTGAACTTATAACTTTACGTATCACAGATGCCGGAGTAACAGGTTATGTAAAAAACAGGAGTCAACCAAATATCCCTAGAAAATTTAGATCTATGGAAAAGAATCAAGAACAAGCCAAAGAATTACTAACCTGGATACAGAATGCTATATCTTCTGGTTGAATGGGTGATCTAGGTTATACATGTCATCAAAAGTAAAAAGCCATTGACTCAATTATTGAAATTTAGTTGCGTCTATGTAATTGCGTCAAAATAATTGTGTCAATTGCGTCAATTGCGTCAATTTTTCATATGACTCAATTCCAAATTTTTAAATTTTAATTGCGTCTGACTCAATTCAATAGTTTTGACGACATGTATAATCTAGGTAAGCCAGAGGTTAAATGGTTCAATAGATTTTTAAAAGATTATGATTTAATTCCTAAATATTTACGTAAATTAGGAGCAGTATATTATACATGTCGTCAAAACTAATTTGACCTTGACTCAACTCTTAAAATCTTAATTTTTAATTGCGTCTGACTCAACTAATTGCGTCAATCACTAGTAAAAATCAAAATTTGACTTGACTCAACTCCAATTTTTCTCAATTTTAATTGCGTCTGACTCAATTCAATAGTTTTGACGACATGTATAATCTAGGTAAGCCAGAGGTTAAATGGTTCAATAGATTTTTAAAAGATTATGATTTAATGCCTAAATATTTACGTAAATTAGGAGCAGTATATTATACATGTCGTCAAAACTAATTTGACCTTGACTCAACTCTTAAAATCTTAATTTTTAATTGCGTCTGACTCAACTAATTGCGTCAATCACTAGTAAAAATCAAAATTTGACTTGACTCAACTCCAATTTTTCTCAATTTTAATTGCGTCTGACTCAATTCAATAGTTTTGACGACATGTATACAGTATATGATGCTGTAGTACACAAAGCAGAGGATCTGGAACGTATTATGACAATCGCTGGAGAATGTCTACGTCATTCGAGTGACAACCATACTTTTTCAGTACAAAACTACGTCATGGTGAATTATCGGAGAAAAAATCAATCTCCAGAGCAAGCAAGACCATTCTATCTCTATGATGAAAATTAATTACTAATCACACTTCTTTACTTTTGATACCTATTCACTAATCTCAATATCAAATTCAGAGTCGGGCCCAGATTCAGATGAAGACGAGGATGAAAACGAAGAATCATTTAAAAAGGTCTTATTAACTTTACATTGTTTTTTACCCTCATATGGTATCTTGCGTTTTTTAGTAATATCTGGGTTTGCTATCGAATTTATAATATCTTGTTGAACCTCGGATTTCACTATCTTTAGTAGTTGGCTGAGAGAAATCAAAATTTTTTTACTCCTCATTTGCCTACGAATACTGGATACCACCCTAATAGTATTTAGTTGCTCTGTAAAAGACTTGGTTGCTGTTTTAATACTTTTACATAATTCTTGAAACAGGTCAACATTAACTGTGCCAGCTCTGCTGATATTATCTTTAACCATTGCTTCATTTATAACGGACTTGATATCGTCTTCGGTCATTATATAATTTGAATTATTTTCATGCGACTTGTCATTAGCTCTGCTGTCTATTTCCAAGCCCAGCTCTTTTACTTTTTCATATGTAATAATTGGATAATCTGAACCCGAATCGCAAACCGCTTCTGTATCCCTACCATTAACTGATATAGATAATTTTTTCATTGATTATATTAACGATGTGATTTTATTACCATTCTTTTGTAGACCCTTTGGGTCGTGATTCGAAGTATCACCTAAAGGCTTGTTTTGCAATAAATTTTGATGAACTGACTCAATATTGTTATTAGCTTTGACCATTGTATATTTTGAATTAATTTTTATTAATACGAAGTAAAAAATACATTATTGAATATATTATTAAATATAGAATCGCAATGCTAACTTTATCTTGCGAAATCAGTAAAGTATCAGTTACAGTTATATTAGACACTGGTCGAAAATTTATAAAAACTACATCTATCTGGTACCCGATAAGTGTAGTTTTTATAAATTTTCGACCAGTGAGATTCCGGCGCTAATTGTAATATTATAGGTAAGGAAGTAGTAAATGGATTAGGTTTAAAAATCGATAATAGCTCTGATGTAGAAGTCAGAAGATGTGGAACAGACCTGTCATTAGATGAGCTACATCAGTAAATTTTTTTAAACATAAGCCTTTGAAGTCCTTCACTCCGATAACCTTCGAATACCTCCAACATAAACGTAATATTTACGAAGGTTATTGGTACCGAAAACCTTCATTTTTATTAATAAAACGTAATACTCTGGAGATTATTAATATCGATAACCTTTAATAACCTTCACTTTATTATAATAAACGTAATATTTGCAAAGGTTATTGGTCCGATAACCTTCAATAACCTTTGAAAACGAAATTATTACAATAACCTCTGACATAAAAAATTTCCTGATGTAGTTGCAAAGTTAAGCGTGGTTGAGAATATCGGAAAATAAATGATATATGCGTCTAAATTAATTATCTGAACATTAGTTATTTCTGATATATACTAATTAGCAATGCCTAATACTGGTTGAAAATTTATAAAACCTACACCTATCGGGTATCAGATAGGTGTAGTATCTGTATCTAATATCGTACACATATCGGGTACCCGATATGTGTAAAAAAACATTATTTACACCTATCGGGTACCCGATATGTGTACGATATTAGGCACAGATACTACACCTATCTGATACCCGATAGGTGTAGGTTTTATAAATTTTCAACCAGTGTAATTTACTTAATCTTCTTCCACCAGAATTAATACCATTCATAACGAAGTATCTTCCAATCCAAGATCTTAAAAAATGTTGTAGTTTAGATGATATATGGAAAACTGAAGCAATTAGAGAAATTCGCAAAAGATTAATAATGGACTGTACATTCGTTGATAAAAATACAACTGTTAAAGCACTAATTGACCCTAAGTTCCAGCACGATAGTATTAGTAAAACACTTGCCAAAAAAATGGATTTATATATTTTTAGAGAATATGGATCAAGATATCCTGCAGTAATAGACCTTGATATTGGTGCAACAAATGCTGGCAAGAAAGTGATGAGGAGGGATTGGATTGACAGAGAAAAGGTTTCTGTTACTTTGCCAAATATCTTTGATGATATAGTACCCCCTTCATATTTGGGAATAGATACAGCAAATTTTGTAGTTGTTGACAAGCCTGAATATGATTTGGTTTTAGGACATGTATGGTTAATGTATACAGGATATCGAGTTGACAGGTATAAAAAACCACCACTATATATTAATAGATCTAAAGATATCGAAGAACAAGAATTAGAAAAAAGCCAATATCGCGCAAGAAATAGTATTTGGGAATTACCTCTTTCATTGCATACATTCTACAAGCTATTATTCCCTAAATTTATTGCGATAGAGTCAGATGGAGAAACTATAATAACCAAATTCTCCAAACATAAACGTGACTTCGATGGTCTAAATGAATATTATGATTCAGAATACTCTGAAACGAAGTCTGAATCTAGCGATTCTGAGACTGAGTCTGAATTTAGTGATTCTGAAATTGATGTACCTTTCCCTGTTATAATTGGGACAATACAAGATAATAACAGAGCTAGTGTCGAGATACATAATATCGATTTTATTTCTGCATATACGTGTTGCCCAAATCCCAAATAATTTGGGATTTGGGACGCCAAAATGCACAAATTACTAGTATTTGGGATTTGGGATTTGGGATTTCGGCAAAAAATACTAATTATAATTTGGGATTTGGGATTTGGGATTTTGGCATTTGGGATTTTGACATTTGAATTTCGAATTTGGGCGGCAGGTATATTTCTGCATTCGATGATTGTATCGGAGAGATTGGCAGGATTAATCTTAATCATTTATGGTTTACAAATAATTATATGTAGTAGCAGAGAATGGGTAATTATCTAAACTTAGTTATTTTTTCTGGCTAAAGATATAGTATATAATATAATTATTTTACCAATGTTTATAAATTGTCTCGTAGAAGGAAAAATCCCAGTCAAAGCATTAATCGATACAACATTTAAATCCAATACTATTAGCAGGTGCTTGTATAGTAAGCTTGAGTCTGATCACAGATTAGAAGGTATACCCGATGNATTCTCCAAACATAAACGTGACTTCGATGGTCTAAATGAATATTATGATTCAGAATACTCTGAAACGAAGTCTGAATCTAGCGATTCTGAGACTGAGTCTGAATTTAGTGATTCTGAAATTGATGTACCTTTCCCTGTTATAATTGGGACAATACAAGATAATAACAGAGCTAGTGTCGAGATACATAATATCGATTTTATTTCTGCATATACGTGTTGCCCAAATCCCAAATAATTTGGGATTTGGGACGCCAAAATGCACAAATTACTAGTATTTGGGATTTGGGATTTGGGATTTCGGCAAAAAATACTAATTATAATTTGGGATTTGGGATTTGGGATTTTGGCATTTGGGATTTTGACATTTGAATTTCGAATTTGGGCGGCAGGTATATTTCTGCATTCGATGATTGTATCGGAGAGATTGGCAGGATTAATCTTAATCATTTATGGTTTACAAATAATTATATGTAGTAGCAGAGAATGGGTAATTATCTAAACTTAGTTATTTTTTCTGGCTAAAGATATAGTATATAATATAATTATTTTACCAATGTTTATAAATTGTCTCGTAGAAGGAAAAATCCCAGTCAAAGCATTAATCGATACAACATTTAAATCCAATACTATTAGCAGGTGCTTGTATAGTAAGCTTGAGTCTGATCACAGATTAGAAGGTATACCCGATGAAGATATAATAGGTGAAGAAATAAAAGGCCTAGATTTACAATTCCGCTATAAAGGAAAGTAACGAAGCTTAGATGGTACCGAAGTAATAGACTTTCAAATTCGCAAAAATCCATCGTTCGATCTGGTATTGAGACAAGATTGGTTATGGGCGCATGAAGTAAAAATAAGCTTTAAATTTTCTTCTGGAACCTATGAACAATATGGTATTATTACAGACCCGAAGAATCATTGCTTTGTAATAATAGATGGTATGAGTATCCCGTTAATCGAAGAAGGTAGCACTCCCACAGGCAGTTCTCTGAGTCATAAAGTCAGCTCTACTAAAAATAGAAGAATTAGCAAGATTAAAAAATATCCCAAGATAGATTTAGGTAATGGAGGTGGTAATCTTTTAATCAAAATACATCTCAATAATATTTGGAAGTCAGTTTATTCTATAGAAAATGATATAGAGTATAGAATTTTTGAAAAACTTTGTATTATCGAGTATGAACTAAGTTGTATAAATAAAGCAAAGCTACCATGGGTAAATTCTGAGACAGAAACCAGTTCATCCAGTTCCGATTCAGAACCTACAGACTCAGGCCGATATAAACTCCAAAAGGATCGCATGCGTAATACAAAGAAAAACGTTGTCTCTCCTATCCGAAAACATCGTAAAAATAACTTGTCTAAATCAACGGAATCTAAACCTGGTCCAACTTTAGAAGAGGTTATGGATATAATCAACAAATCTCTCTCAGATATCAAAGATAATAAGCACCGAAAGAAACAACATGAGATATTTGAATCGAAAAAAGCAGTAAGTATATAGGTAATATGACTAAGTCTCGAAACAATATGCGTAAAACAATGGGTAAGTTCACTGATAGTCCATCCCAGTATATGAATCTATTTAATCCTCATAAATATGAACACACATATAATCCAGGGAATAACTTTGTGATAGTCGAAAATAAAAGTAAGGGAAGTATAGTAGATGTATTTGATTATACTGAACTATACGTATATTTGGAAATGCACCACCTGACCCTTCTGGCATAATTTCGTAGTAAGATATTTCAACTGCATTATAAACCGCGATCAGGATAATCAGATTTTTTTACGTATGACGTTGCACGTTTCTATTACCTGTGATCGAGCATGTGTTTGAAATAACGTGGATATTCGCATGACTTAATATCACCGATCATGATAGAATAAGCGCTTTACAGGTTAGATCTACATATTTTTTGTGTGACCCAATTTCTCACATATACCCTCATTCGTCGTTTTTTGATTAATTTTTATATTTTTCGCCGATCATGAAACTCGCCTTTCCATATACGTGTTGCCCAAATCCCAAATAATTTGGGATTTGGGACGCCAAAATGCACAAATTACTAGTATTTGGGATTTGGGATTTGGGATTTGGGATTTCGGCAAAAAATACTAATTATAATTTGGGATTTGGGATTTGGGATTTCGGCATTTGGATTTTGAATTTGGGCGACAGGTATACCTTTCCATAATGATTCTGCTATAATAAACTTTCAAATGTAATGCTAATTCAAGTTGGGATAATTTTTTTTGAACGACATGTAAAGGTCTGTAGTTCAAGAACTTATCTGTTTTACGTGGCCATTATGCTGAGAACGGAAAAAGTCTCAGCTACTAATCTTAAAAACCTCGTATATACTATCCTAAAAAACTTCAATGACGATACAGTAAAAAATAAGAAATTCACCGAGTTGCCTAACTGTGTAGAATGCGATAAGAAGATTTTTGCCAGCCCCAATAAAGTATTCACAGTCCTACTTTGTGGCCACACGTATCATAGAATCTACATTGAAAAAAAGCTTCTACATCAGGAAATTTTTTATGTCGGAGGTTATTGTAATAATTTCGTTTTCAAAGGTTATTGAAGGTTATCGGACCAATAACCTTCGCAAATATTACGTTTATTATGATAAAGTGAAGGTTATTGATATTAATAACCTCTGGAGTATTACGTTTTATTAATAAAAATAAAGGTTTTCATTACCAATAACTTTCGTAAATATTACGTTTATGTTGGAGGTATTCGAAGGTTATCGGAGTGAAGGACTTCGAAGGCTTACGTTTAAAAAAATTTACTGATGTACTTACCAAGCAACAAATGTATCCATTCCCAGAATGCGATAAAAGCGTTGAAATTCTTGAGGAGTTTACCGAGCCCGATTCTCAATCCAACACTTCGTCAATAGTTGGGAAGTTGGGAAAGCAACTTAATATTCAATCTCAGGAAATTATTGATGAAGAAATGACGGATGCGGATGATATGGAAAATAAAGATAATGATTCGAAGGATAAGAGCATCGTCATAGTAAAAGGATCCCAAAAAAGACCCATCGAAGTTGACACTGAAGAGACAAATACAATGCAAGATACATCGCCTATTAAGAAAGCAAAAAAGGAAGTTAAAAATGAGGATTCCCAGATGCTGAAACGACTTATCAAAGAATTAACTAGTAATAGTCCGCATGTATCTGAAATTAGCAAAGAAGCGGTGTCTGGGTCATCTGAAGATTTACTTTATTTATATAATAATATTACTAATTCTGAATTACGAAAAGAGATTACAAGTAGAGAAGTTATCAGGTCATATTTTTTGTTTGGGAAAGCAATATCGCAACGTTTTGAGTATTATTATGAAAAATCGTGTAATTTACATCAAGCTCAAATAGACGTTAACGATGAGCTAAAAGAAAAACTCCCCGACGCTTCTGAGAATGCCTGTAACAAAAGAAAGAAAAGAGCCCAGAAAATTTATTTCCTTTTCAGTAGCATAGATATCGAAAAAATAGAATTAGTAAAATCTTTTTCGGCGGATTCTATCTCAAAGCTAAGTGTAGAGAAAATCAAATATATAAAGGACGAAATCATGAAAACTGCGCCACAAATCATGCGACCCTGTCCTTCGGGACAAGATCACGTGACATATATAAATCAAGGATTCGTTATTAGCAAATAATGTATTGTTATATATAATAAAGTTAAAATTCGTCTACTTGAATTATAAGTGATTTATGTATGAGATATTTTATATACGCAAAAATAAGTTAATTTATGGTTGGCAATAATAAATTTTTCAGAAAAAATATGCGCTAATTAGATGATCCGATTTTTGTAGGTTTATCAGTATATATCATCTGACTTTTCTGGCTGACCATGAGAAGGTGGGATCATCACTTAACTCTAGTAAAGTTTTTTTTGTCGACTTGTCACGGTTTTGTGAATCCGATCGTTGGCTGAGATTTATGCATGTGATCGCGGGAAAATGATTTATGGTTGTTATATATGCATTGTCGAAGTCAAGTTAACTTATGCTTTTATACTTACTATTTGGATCGAATTCTGATATTTATTTGTATAGCAATAAAGATGATAAGCTTTTTCACCGCAAAATTCGCCACTACCCCCAAAAACCCTCTATATGATTTCTTATATTTTCTTTTTTATGGTTTTTATTACATATAGGGCAGGATATAGAACTGTTAAAATCGAAGTAATCATTGTTAAAACTATGTTTCAGAGTCAAATAAGGAAATCGCTCTAATACCAGTTCAATAACGTGTTGTTGTCTTTCTTCCGGGTCTTTACTTCCGGCGAATATGATGTCTTACCCAGAAGTTATGATAAAGGAAAAGCCTCCCAGCAATCAAACGTAACCATTGGCAATGATGACGACGATGTGGAATTTATGCAAGAATTGGGATTAATCGCTGAAAAAGATTCTTCTTCCGTTTCGGTTGAAATAACAAAACAAGTAACGTGGAGGATCGTGGGACAAGTCCGATTGCAAATAATCCCGTTACAACACAAGAACAAGCCACAAGTCCGATTGCAAATAATTCTCTCTCTACACAAGAGCAAGCTACAAATCCCATTACCAACGAAAAAGGTAACTTAGTGCAGGTTAACTCGACCAATCAATCTGATATAAATGATACCGTTATACAGGATCAATCCACGGATGAGGGGGGTGACACTACCAATGCACAAAATCGAACATCTCGTCAAGCATCGCCCAAGATTGCTCGTGAACAGGATAAATTGCTGGGGTTGATTCGGGAACTATCTTCACCCGTCGAAGGCGAGACCGCTGAAATCAAAAAAGGAGAAAGCGAGAATTCTTTAGCCCGATTATATCAAAAAGCACTTAAAGCCGAAAATCGTGTGACCCAGGCCTATCAAGAAGAAATTCGGTGCTGGTACTATTACGCTGAAGAGTTTGAAAAAAAGGTTATGAGTATTAGAGATAATGACAGAAGAATTGGCGACCAACAGGCTAGGACGAAGGTATATGACGAAATTAGGGATCATCTATCCGGTATCACGAAAGATACTCTGCGTAAAAAAACCCAAAGAGCTAGAGCAATTTATAATCTGTTTAAGAAAATAGGTGTAGAAAAAATCAAAAGAGTTCATTCTTATAGTGCCGATGCAATTGCTAGTTTAACCGTCTCCCAGATGCAAACTATTATAGATAGAGTAACAAATTCCTTGCCGATCGCGTGACGAACCGTCACGCCAACGTGATTATCACGTGATACTGCGCCATATATATATATTTGGCCGATCATGATAAATCTCCATATAAAATAGCAAATTTGTGACTAATAAAGTATCAAATTATCCGGATTGATAAATTATTTTTATGTATACTGTAAATTAATATGCGCTGATTGAATATTTATTAAGCTGATTAAACGATCCGATTTTTTGTAAGTTTCACCGCTATTTATACTAATATGACTAAAATGATATGTCAGATCAGTATGTAATTGTGACGTAATTTTCATTGTAGGTATATTATATTAACTTTGATTAGTATTAACTTTGATTAGTATTAACTTTGATTAGTATTAACTTTGATTAGTATTAACTTTGATTAGTATTAACTTTGATTAGTATTAACTTTGATTAGTATTAACTTTGATTAGTTTCATGAAATCTAATTATGTCTGCTTCTAACGAAAAAAAGAAAAAGAGTGTATTTAAGATACCCAAGTTTTTGAAAAATATTAAAAAGAAAAAAGAGGTTCGGTTCTGTCCTTAACATTCCAGTGTTTATTGAAATGAATTCGATTTAATAACTCTTAATGTTTATTGAAATGAATTCGATTTAATAACTCTTAATGATATAACGTCCATTCAGCCCGAAGTACCGAATCCTTCTGTTCCTGAAATATCCAATCCACCTGAGACGTTTGATTCCCCCGAAATGCTGAGTCCTTCTGTGCTCAATCCACCTGAGACGTTTGATTCCCCCGAAATGCTGAGTCCTTCTGTGCTCAATCCACCTGAGACGGTTGATTCCCTTCACAACTATGAAACAAGACCTGGACAAGCTCAGAAGTTTCTAGGTAAGGCCGGAATTTTCAGAATGATTACAATCAATACAACTGCAGTGCTTTAATATAATACTTTCTGTAGATCGGATGCCCCCGAACTTCAGGTGGCCCCAATCAATGAATGATGATGATAGGGCAACAGCTTTTTTTTACATAGGAGATGACAGTGCTCTGGAATTTGATGATGAAGCAGGACTGAATTTGATCTCCTTCTTCGACAACCTCGATAGGGGTACGTTTGACGAGCACAAAGACAGTTGGGTTTTGATATATAAACAAGAAGTTAAAAAGTATGGGTCAGAATATACAAGCAAAGAGTTATGGGATCTCGAAAACGAAATGCCAGGCGCGATATACCTACCAGTAGATACAAAACGCCGTGAAGATCTTGTAAAGGTAGCACCAGCAAGGACAGTAAATGCACGACATAATGAAGATGAACACATGGTCTGAAGTTTGATGCAATTAAATCGGTTTCAATTAGTGCGAATATGCATTCATTTTTTTTACATTTTTAAATAAAGGTTAGGATCCGAGTTAGAAATTTAAATACAAATAAAATTGTTACAATTGATTACAATTTTCGTGATCCTGTCGAGAATAATAAATTGTATAAATCGGTTATTGATTCAGGAGCTCCGGAAACAACTCTTCCCTATTATGTCCGTTCTACCCTAGGAAGACAAGGGTGGAACCCTACTAGTAAGATAGCTAGAGGATATGGTGCACCCTCTCGTGTTTTTATTGCAACGGCATCGTTTGAAATGGCGATTGGAGACAATAATAACTGGAGCAAATGGGTAACGATAGACACACTTAGAGTTTGGCAACGGGATCCCGGTCCCCATATTGATAGCTCGCTTGTTGGATGTGATGTATTGGACCAATTTTTCTTTGTACACCAGCCAAACCAAGGATATAAGTTACTAAGGGCTACAGACGAAATTTCTTTAATCAATTTCATTAACAATCTTCCCTAATATTTTTAGACTTAATAGAATGCAATTTATTTACTTTATTAACAATCTTTCCGAATATTTTTAGACTTAATAGACTGCAAGCATTAACAATCTTTCTTAATATCCTTAGACTTTGCAATTTATTACTTTGTATATTAATGCTCATATTTAATATTGCATTAAAACTGCGTGATATCTGCTTCTGCTTTAGCATAATTTCGACGTACTTTTGTTTAGTGTACCATCAATAAAAAATGTATTAAAAGTTGAATACTATATCGCCGATATTTAACTATGACCTCACGAAATCCGCTTTCCAATTTCACCCATTCTTACTGTAACTGCCTCCGGCAAAAAGAAGTGAGCTAGGAAAAACAAAGTAGACAAAATAATTAACTCTACACGTCCTTATTATTGCCGATAATCAATCATGTATCACAACCTCATAATATTTTAGCTGTTAAATTTTTGATATATGTATAATAGTAAGTAAAATTCGCTACCCACGGTTAATTATTATTGACGAACGAAGTTCAGATTACTTTGCGAGAAAAATGCAAGAATTTTTGAAGGCTTTGGGTCCTATGCATTTTACGCTGAAGTATAATCGTATATTAAAGTTAATAACGAAAAAATTAAATACGAATTGTATATTAAACACTTGTCTGCAATTTAGATATTAACTATATATACTATGAATTGATTATAGGTCGAAAATTTTAAACGCTTGATTAACAAAACCCTTGATTTTTTGTATCCTCTCTGGAATAACAATTTCTGGTTTTTCATCATACCATACCTCAAGAAGGAAGATTCCGTTATCTTGACATATACATCTTTTTTTCCGATCACGATTTACAACATCCTCAAGTTTTTTGACATCTTTATACCAGCTAGTGCTATGAAGCCGATGCTGAGCCCCTTGTACTTCTAATGCAACTCGGTATTTTTGAAAGAAGGCATCAAGTTCCAATCCATTCAAGAAGGGAGGACGATACTCAATTATCGGCTTTTCTCCAAGTAATACTTGAGCTATTAGGATACATTTTTCCTGAAATTTACGATTTTTCTTAGACTCTAGTTCTTTTTTAAATTCATCTAAATCATGTTTTAACTTCGCATTCTCAGTTTTGATTTTGATATTCTCATTTTTTAATTCATCATATCCAGATACTAAATTGTAGAATGCATCCCAAATAACTTCAAATCGTTGCCACACCAATTCTGGTAAATTAATTTTGGGTTGTATATTTGTCATTATTTGTGAAGAATCAAAGTTTATCCAAGGATCAAGGCCGGTTTCTTCCTTATAACGTTTACATAACTTAGGACGAATCTCATCTATCGAAATACCTGGCGCTACAGTAATTTCAGCTTCCCACTCCAAATATTCAGGAGTTAGTGTTTTATGAGTTTTGGGTTCTGTGCTTTGCTCTTCCATATTAACGTTTTACATGATAGTAAATCAATTCAAATTAGGTATTGACTTTTTCGTAGTATAATCACGATGAAAAAATAATTTATTGCCGAAGTTGATTACATAGTAATCATATACATATATGCGTACGCTATTACATAAGTTAATCTAAGCTTTTACAGTTACTATTTGGATTGAATTCTGATATTTATTTCCCCAGCATCTGAGGCGATAAGTTCTTGTATTGACATAATCTCCACTACCCCATAGACCCTCTATACAATTTTTTATATTTTCTTTTTTATGATTATTATTGCATAAAGGGCAGATTATTGAACAGTCAAAATAATCTGTATTCCCAGTACTATATTTCAAAGATAAAACGGGAAACCGTTCCAATGCCATTTTAATTACATGTTTTTGTTTTTCCTTAGGATCATCAGGTAGCTCGGTAATTGGAGGTCGAGATTTGGTTGGCGTGGGTGAATTGGAAATGTGAGATTCAGTAGATATACTTACCTTGGTTTCAGAAGGTGCACTTACCTCGGTTTCCGGTGAGGCTTCTTTACTTACCTCAATTTCTGATAATTTTGACCGTGTCAACTCTGCTGATGAATCGGTTAAGCTAGATAGATCAGACATATGCACGTTCCAATTTGGAACGCCGATCACTTTTGCCAAGAAATTATTCCGGAAAAATTATGTGCCTCCGCTATTAATTACTCATATACATTACACAAAAATTACTAGTGCGTGTCTTTTGGTTCAGCTCTGCTGATTCCGTGATCGTACCCTGATCGCTCATATAATTTAGCGGTCTTAACTGTGATCGTACCCGATGCAATTAACCAGTGAATAAAAATAAACACATGATTTTGGCGAACTAGTTCGCTGAAATTTTGCCAAGAAAATTATTTCGGAAAAATAACACCTGATACATTACACGAAAAAATAACACATGATGCATTGTACATTCCTCTAACCAAAAATCTTTATTAATAAATATACGATAAAAAATACATATAAAATTACAGGATTCCGTGAAAAAAATTCGTTTCAAGAAAAATTCCCGGGACCTAATTCCAATTGTTCGGTCTCGGAAAATTATTCTGGAAAAAATATTGTTATACATTACACAAAAAATAACACATGATACGTGATTCAAAGAATCGTCTAAAGACTTGTACGTTCCTCTAACCAAAAATCTTTATTAACAACAGAGTTGATATCGTAGATATCTAAATATACGATAAAAAATACATATAAAATTACAGAACTCTGTGAAAAAAATTCGTTTCAAGAAAAATTTCTGGGACCTAATTCCAATTGTTCAGTCTCGGAAAATGTCAAGAAAATTATTCTGAAAAATTATTTCGCATATACATTACACGAAAAATAACACATGATACGTTGTACGTTCTTCTAATCAAAAATCTTTATTAATAAAATATATATATATACAATAAAAATACAGGATAAAATACATGATATCTGGCCCTTTGGGGGTGCCTCTCTGAGGTATATACGAAGAAAAATCTATGGATAATCATCTCGTGGTGTAGTAACTGTTATGCTCCCTTCCTTTAATCTTTGAGATGATGTTATTGCACCATGGCATAACAGGGATATATTTGTAATTAATATATTTCGTAAAAATAAAAGTGTCTCAACAAATTTAATTACATCATCCTCATCTGAAAATTGAACAGGGATTTTTGTCGATTGTATATGGTAATATCTATGAACATTAGTTTTATCCTTGATAAGAACATTCAAATGTAAAGTATCCCCTGCTATTTATACTCCAATTATTCCGAATTGGTCTTTATTTGGATTAAGAGTTTTTCGAGTATAGTACATTCCATCATTACACTCCCTCCATAGTTTAATATCGTCATCTACTTTTTTTTACTCTGTATATAACAATCGAGAGCATTCAATATACATAAGTTCAAAAAACACGTCCAAATACTTTATTATAAACATTATATCTGGACGTCTTCCAGTTCCTCTTCTATCTGCACTTGCAATACTTTGCCTTTCTGATGTGCTGATAAATGATAATGGCCCAAGAGGAAGATTTTTTAAAACTGCTCGTATAGTTAGTACAATAACTGTAAATTGATAAGTCCCTTCATTTAATGTTTTTGCCATCTCAGAAGTAAGGGCTGGATTGTTCCAAATATCTTCTAAAGTACCAAGAATTTCACTCACAACACATGAAATTTTTTCTTCTGATTCTTTCCAAGATCCGTCATGAATTAACTTCTCGGGTAATTATTATAATTATTATAACCAGAAAAATTTGATACAAATCTTTTACACATATCCTCAACTCTTGGTATAAGAATGAGTTTCATCAACTTTACCGGTTTCTAAAATAAAATTATTAGCTTTGTTAGAATCATTAGTTACTTTATAACAACCTTTAATAAAAAATAATAGCGGAGCTAATATCAAAGACGCATAAATATATACCATAAACGCTTTTTTAAAATTTCCTAATAATTTTTGAATAAGATCAGAATTATCTCTAATAACTTGACTAGCTAAAGGATCTTTCCAAGTTAATTCTTGAACTGGGATCTTATTTATATTGGAATATAAACACTAATAGAGAGGAGATATGTCTTTACCGAGTTTTCTTTTTAGTTCATCTACATTTTTTGCAATTTGGTCTGAACTAAGTGGTTGCTCCTTATCAGTTTTTATTGCTCCCATATCGTAAAGATTATTAACCCCTTCAAAGGCACTATCAAACTATAAATGAATAATACGTTAAATTTCAGAAATACATAAATTCTCATCATTAAAATAACGTGGTTTATCAGGACCCCGAGCAATCTATAAATAGGTCACATTAGAGTTTGCTTAGCTATCATAGTAAAATTTTTAAAAAGTTGCTTATTTTTAATTAAAATTTAAAAATTTACTTACAAAAATTATATTTTTCCTTTCTTATTTCCTAATTTAGTATTATCTGACCTATTCATAGATTGCTCGGGGTCCTGGTTTATCAGTGCATATGCAAAGCTATTATCTTTGTGTGGCCATCACGTCAATAAAACTTTGTATGATATTAATTAGCTACATAATAACTTATATTTTTTAATTCATCCTCAACAGTGCAATAATCTTATCATATAATAGGTTAGTAGAGTGAACCATAACTGCATAACAGTTCATAGCTTATACACCCCTCTATTATATATAAGTATTATTGGGTGTTGAAATAGTAGACGAGAANCTCCCATATCGTAAAGATTATTAACCCCTTCAAAGGCACTATCAAACTATAAATGAATAATACGTTAAATTTCAGAAATACATAAATTCTCATCATTAAAATAACGTGGTTTATCAGGACCCCGAGCAATCTATAAATAGGTCACATTAGAGTTTGCTTAGCTATCATAGTAAAATTTTTAAAAAGTTGCTTATTTTTAATTAAAATTTAAAAATTTACTTACAAAAATTATATTTTTCCTTTCTTATTTCCTAATTTAGTATTATCTGACCTATTCATAGATTGCTCGGGGTCCTGGTTTATCAGTGCATATGCAAAGCTATTATCTTTGTGTGGCCATCACGTCAATAAAACTTTGTATGATATTAATTAGCTACATAATAACTTATATTTTTTAATTCATCCTCAACAGTGCAATAATCTTATCATATAATAGGTTAGTAGAGTGAACCATAACTGCATAACAGTTCATAGCTTATACACCCCTCTATTATATATAAGTATTATTGGGTGTTGAAATAGTAGACGAGAAAAATATAAATTTACAAATCAACCTGGATTTATTTATTCGGCATTCGTTTTTTGAATGGATCACACAATATCATCATATCACTGGTCGAAATATGGAATATCGGGCACCTATCGGGCACCTATCGGGTACCTGGTAGGTATGCGATAGGTGCCCGATATTCAACATATCGGGTACCCGATTGACGGTGTAGTCGTCCCGAAGTTCGGGCACCTATCGGGTACATATCGGGTATCTCTCGGGTATCTATCGGGCACTGATATTTTGTCATTTTTTTCAAATTATTTATTTTTTATCGGGCACCTATCATCCATATATCGGGTATAGTAT
>PQFF01000123.1:0-20320 GCA_003547095.1 Diversispora epigaea
TTAATTTCGACTCCCATTTTTATTTTGGGATATCGGGATTTTGAAAAGATATTTCGGGGTCAATTTCGGGGTATTTTTATTTCGGGTTTCGGGCCCCAAAATAATTTAGCGTGCAAGTATAGGTATAGTAATATACCTGCCGCCCAAATTCAAAATTCAAATGCCAAAATCCCAAATGCCGAAATCCCAAATCCCAAATCCCAAATTATAATTAGTATTTTTTGCCGAAATCCCAAATCCCAAATACTAATAATTTGTGCATTTTGGCGTCCCAAATCCCAAATTATTTGGGATTTGGGCAACACGTATAATAGTAATGCAATTTCTTTTAAAAGAGAAGTCTATTTGACTTGGTTCCTACAGTTTTAAGTTATAGAATTTTGTAAGGAATGAAAATTGTCTTATAAATAATTCAAACTTCAAGAAATAACTTGTAAAAATTATCCTGTAAATAAAATATTGAAAATATTATTTAATAAAATACTTTATTAAATAACCTTGAAATTCTGGAATAAATAATCTAATATTATAATTAATTAACAAAAAGATTATGAATGTTATGGGATTTATTACTTAATTACTTAATTGTATAACATTATAATTCTTGAGTTAATAATAATAATATAACCTAGAAACATTTGGATAATATCATGGAAATAAAGGAGAAGTCGAAACATTAACATTGAACGTAAATGGAGAACATTATTATCTTGAAGATAATAAACCCTGTATCAATAAGGACAATATCAAGGAAATAATAAAATATTGGAGAGAAGTTAGGATGCTGGATGAAAATCTTGTAGATATACCTGCCACCCAAATTCAAAATCTAAATGCCGAAATCCCAAATGCCAAAATCCCAAATCCCAAATCCCAAATTATATTAGTATTTTTTGCCAAAATCCCAAATCCCAAATCCCAAATACTAGTAATTTGTGCATTTTGGCGTCCCAAATCCCAAATTATTTGGGATTTGGGCAACACGTATACTTGTAGATAAAGGAATCTAAGGATAATAAGATGAAATAATGGAAGTAATAATCGTATAATGAATAAAAGATACTTGAATATAAAAACATAAAATAATTAACAATACCACGAAAGGTCTGATTCCTTTTCTAAAATAACTGAATCAGTGGTGCCTTCTAATCAACAGTCTTGTACCTATTGGAGAAGAACTATAAATTCCTAAAAGAACCGTAAAGTCACTTTTAGAACTATGTCTAACGGATAGACAGGTGACATTTGGTTCAAATGAAGTTAGTCTACATAAAATAAATCATTATTTGACATTAATTGTGAACGAATTGAAATCACTTTGGAATAAAATTATTTTAAATAGGACAGATAATTGTCCAAATGGAAAGAAAATCTAGGCAGTTTTAATATTAGTTTCTTATGATATACCTGCTGTTAGAAAAATCTGTGGTTACATTTCGGTATTAGTATCTTGTCATCAATGCGAAAAAAAGGCAAATTACAAAAATTAGCAACATAATTTCGCTGAGATAGATGATATGAACATATACGTGTTGCCCAAATCCCAAATAATTTGAGATTTAGGATGCCAAAATACACAAATTACTAGTATTTGGGATTTGGGATTTTGGCAAAAGATACTAATTATAATTTGGGATTTGGGATTTGGGATTTGGAATTTGGGATTTGGGATTTCGCCATTTGGATTTTGAATTTGGGCAGCAGGTATATATAGATAATTGATTTATTGCAAAAAATTTATCCAAGCATCTTGAAAATGCTTTAAAATAGAAAAGTTGCAATTCAGATTCTACTAGAAAGAAATTTACAAAAAATAGTAGAGTAAGATAATCAGAATTATTGCGCCTACCTTATTTTGACCTAATTTGATTTATAACAGTTGATTCTATGTATTGTTTATTTTTGGATATTGCAAAATGGATTGTGAAATGAATTTGGGTAAATATGGAGATTTTATCATCAAATGATTTAAATAATATTCAAAAAAAAATAAACGAATTTCAAGTTTCTGCTAATTTGGGTTGAATTCCGGGAAAAATCTATTGTGGTGAATTTTACTGCTGATCAATGGAGAATTTTTATTTCAATTTATGCTATTGTAGTACTTTGGGAATATTTAGAAAAAATAAATAGGAAGATTCTTATATATTTTATTTGAATTTGTCATCCTTTTGTAAATCAAATTCTAGAAACTAAATCTTTAGATGAAATTCATAAGAAAATAGTAAATGTTGTAATGTTAATTGAGAAAAAATATGGAAGAAATATAATAATGCTAAATCTTCACTTGTCGCTAGTGTTATGAATATACTTGCACACAAAATTATTTTGGGGTCCTGAAATTGCAATTTTGGAAAAAAAAGTCAAAATAGTTTTTTATAGAAGACGAAATTATTTTACTTAAAACCTGAAATTTTTTAACCACCCAGATTTATTCTTTAATTGAAGATACACATAACTGGGTACTTTTTTTATTTTCATATATAGAATAGATTCTGCATAAATCTTAAAAAGTCGAAATATCTCAAAAATCCAAAATCAATTTTGGAAACATGTATAGTTATGAATCGCGAATACAAAATCGCGATTAATCACCTATCAACTATATAATCGAGTACAAATGTTAATAGACGATTAATCGCGATTAATCGACGATTATTAAAATTGTGATTAATCGTGAATAATCACGATTAATTGGCGATTATTAAAATCGTGATTAACCGTAATAATTGCGATTAATCGTTATATTATAATTATAATATTTTCGAATAAAATATTATAATTATAATATTTTCAAATAATTATAATACTATAATTATAATATTTTCGAATAAAATATTATAATTTGAAAATATTAAATATAATATTATAATTATAATATTATAATTATTATATTATAATTATAATATTTTTATAATTTTATAATAAGATTATTAATGATAATCTTTTTTTTTGTAGATTTCGACATGAACGAACTGGTGATAATAATCAAACCTCAGGAGAATTGGACCAACGCGGAGAAGGAAAGAAGGTCACACCACGAAAATAACGAAGAAGGTGGTGAAGAGAGTAAAGAAGACGGTGGAGGGGAGTGAGGAAAGAATCGAAATCGTCAAAATCGCCAATGTTACCGAAACTACTCTAATTACGGTTGCGGAAGGTTACGGACGTCTAAGAGAAGGGACAGGAGGAAAAAGAAGGGGTATTAGAAGAGAAGAGAGTGAAGAATTCAAAGAAAGGGGAATAGAAAAAGAAGTGAGAAGAAAAGGAAAGAGTAAAATCACTGAAATTACAGTTATGAAGGGTTACAGACACTTAAAAGAAGGGAGTATAAGAGGGAAGAGGAGTATAAGAAGAGAAGAAAATGACAAAAGAGAAGAGAATGATAGAAGAGAAGAGAGTAAAGAATTTGAGGAAAAGAGAATAGAAAAAGAAGTGGGGAAAAAAAGAAAAAGAAATATTGTCAAAATTATAGAAACAGATGATAAAGAGGATGAAGAGGAAGATAAAGAAGAGAATGAAGAATGGAAAAGTGAAGAGAGAATAAATAGTAATAAAAAAAGAGTAGAAAAAGGAAAAAAAGATATTGTCAAAATTATAGAAATAGATGAAGAGGATGAAGAGGAGAATAAAGAAGAGGATGAAGAAGGAGAAAGTGAAGAGAGAATAAATAGTAATAAAAAAAGAGTAGAAAAAGGAAAGGGAAAGGTGATAGAATATGAAGAAAATGTAGATGTGGAAAATACAAAAAGTTGAATTCTAGAAAATAATTCTAATAATGAAAATGATTTTTTATCTTTTGAAATGAATTTAATGAATTTTCTAAGTGAAAAAGAAACACCTATTGCTTCATTAAGTAAAAATATTATCTAAAGAAAAAAAATCCTAATGAATAGAATAAAAGGAAATACAAATAAGAAAGGAATTCAATCTTTTTTTAAAAAATCAATTAATATAGAAGAATTAAATAATTATGAAATTAATAATGAAGGTAATGAAGGTGATGAAGGTAATGAAGATAATGAAGGTAATGAAGGTGATGAAGGTGAAATCAGTAGCAATAATATTTTAAGTAATTCTAGTCGTCTTCAAAATCGTAGAAAAAGAAAAGCATCTGTTTTATTAAAAACCTCTAAAGGAAAAAAATCAAAATCAAAAAAATCAAAAACAGTGGTAGCATTGAGATCTAGTTTTGTTTGGGATTTTTTCATAATTGATCATGATACAGAAACAGATGTTGTTTATGCAATCTGTCAAATAAAAGATTATACACGCAAATATGCTCATCATGGTTTTACAACTAATTATACAAAACATCTTCGTGATGATCATCATATTATTGAAGCTTCACTATCTTCAAAAACTCCAGAAGAAATCAACAATCTAAAACAACCAAAACAACAATCTATTGTTGAACTTCTATCAAGACCTCTTAGTTTAAGAAAATAAAAATTATTAAATTAAGATCTTGTAAAATTTATAGTAAGAACAAGATAACCATTATNAATTTTCTAAGTGAAAAAGAAACACCTATTGCTTCATTAAGTAAAAATATTATCTAAAGAAAAAAAATCCTAATGAATAGAATAAAAGGAAATACAAATAAGAAAGGAATTCAATCTTTTTTTAAAAAATCAATTAATATAGAAGAATTAAATAATTATGAAATTAATAATGAAGGTAATGAAGGTGATGAAGGTAATGAAGATAATGAAGGTAATGAAGGTGATGAAGGTGAAATCAGTAGCAATAATATTTTAAGTAATTCTAGTCGTCTTCAAAATCGTAGAAAAAGAAAAGCATCTGTTTTATTAAAAACCTCTAAAGGAAAAAAATCAAAATCAAAAAAATCAAAAACAGTGGTAGCATTGAGATCTAGTTTTGTTTGGGATTTTTTCATAATTGATCATGATACAGAAACAGATGTTGTTTATGCAATCTGTCAAATAAAAGATTATACACGCAAATATGCTCATCATGGTTTTACAACTAATTATACAAAACATCTTCGTGATGATCATCATATTATTGAAGCTTCACTATCTTCAAAAACTCCAGAAGAAATCAACAATCTAAAACAACCAAAACAACAATCTATTGTTGAACTTCTATCAAGACCTCTTAGTTTAAGAAAATAAAAATTATTAAATTAAGATCTTGTAAAATTTATAGTAAGAACAAGATAACCATTATCTATTGTTGAAAGTGATTGTTTCAAAAATTATTGTAATGCACTCAATCCACAATTTTCTATTCCTTGTATTAATACTATCAAAAATTTAATAGATCTTTTATATAATTATATGAAAAGACAACTCAAAGATACAATAATTAATTCTATTGATTATATTCATTTAACCTTTGATCTGTAGTCATCAAAAGTACATGATTCATATTTAGGCATTACTGCTTATTGAATTAACAAAGAATTTGAAATTTGTAACATGGTTTTGAATGTTGGAGAAATATCATATCCACATACTGGTATTGAAATTTCTCATCATGTATCAAAAGTTCTTGATGACTGGAATTTGGAAAATAAAATAATAATTATAGTTACAGATAATGGAAGTAATGTTAAATCTGCAGTAACAAGATTGGAAAAAGATTGGATCTCATGTGCTGCTCATACATTGCAATTATCAGTTAATAAAGGATTGAAAATAATTGATCTTCTAATAACAAAAGTAAAAAATCTTATTACTTTTTTGGGAAGTGATAAAAGAAGACAACAATTAAGACATGCACAAGTTATGTGTAATCAAATTCAAAAAAATAAAATAGTTGAAATTATCAAGTTTATAGATATAAGGTAGAATTCATTTTACAATGTTTTAGTTCGACTTTATAAATTAAAAAATCTAATTAAATGGTTAGCCAATAATTTAGAAAATAGTCATTTATCAAGTGATGTTCATGATTTTAATATTATGGATCAACTTTTACCTACTTCAGCAGAATGGAAAATTATTCAAAATTTGACAAAATTATTAGCTTCTGCTGAACAAGCGACAAGATTATTAGGAGGAGAAAAATATACAACATTAGCTCTTACTGCTCCTATAATTGATAAAGTTATACGTAATTTAAAAAATATAAAATCAAATAATACTATTATTACAAATACTACAATTTCAAACATTTGTAATACTATTTTAGATGATCTTAAAAAAAGATAGAGTATTCCAAATAATTATGGAATAACTACATCATTTTTAGATCCTAGATTTAAAAATTTAACTTTTTGTTCACAAGTAAGTATATATTTTTTTGATTAAATAATTTATATAATATTTAATTTTTTATCTAATTTATTATTTAAAATACACGTGATATTATACATATCAAAATTAAAAAAGAAATTGAAGAAATTGTAAATTTGTCATCTAATGAAACTCAAAGTTCATTAGAAGTAGATTCAACATCTTTAATATCATCTTTTTTTCTCATCTTTCTTCAACTTCTAATCAAGGATTTAGAACTAATTCAAATGAAATTAACCAATATTTACAAATGAAAGAGTTATTGATGCATGAAAAAAGTGATCCTTTAATTTGGTGAAAAGCTAATTGTAATTCATATCCCAATTTATCAAAATTAGCACAAAAATATTTATCAATTCCTGCAACATCTGTACCTTTTGAAAGATTATTTTTAGATGCTGGAATTCATATCACTCCTCGTAAAAATAGATTAAATCCATATTTAGTCAATCAAATTCTTTTTATTAAATAAAATAATACATATTTAGAAATGTTTCCTTAATAATTTTTAATTTTTAATATAACTTTTATAATTTCTAATATTAATTTACCAATTCTTTTGATTTAATATTGAACCATTTAATATTAATTATATTAATAAATCAATTTAAATATTGAAATTTTATAAACTTTGTTATTTATTAATTAATATCAAAATTAAATGTTAAATAAATATTTTATTTAAAAGAAACAAACATTTACTTATATTTTTATATTTACTTAGTAGTGATTTTGATAGTATTAGCATCAAAAAATTTTCATCTATTTTTTTCTGTTTTTTTGATTTCGCTCACGATTATCGAAGCACAGAGCAATTTTCTATTAAGATATTTCTAAGACAGAAAGAACAGCCTTGTTTTTGGCTACAAAATGATATATATTTTGTCCTTGTAGCATCGATATTTACGAAGTTATTCGAGTTTTAAAAAAAATATCTGCGAAAAATCATATAAAATTTTCGAATAATCACCGAATAATCGTGAATAATCGTTGAATAATCGCAAATAATCATTGAATAATCGCCGAATAATCATCGAATAATCGTGAATAATTGCTAAATAATCATCAAATAATTGCCGAATAATCGTTGAATAATTGTCGAATAATCGCAAATAATTGACGATTATTCACTATTAACATAGTTTTTATCTTTATTATTTATTATATAATTATATTTTCTTATCTATATTTTCTTATTATTTTATTATTATATTTTATATCTTATCTTTATTATAGTTATTATATTATTGTAAATCAATTTAGTCATGTATTACGAATTATCAGTTGTTACTTAAATTAGTATATCTAGATTAATAATTCATTGTTGATCAGTAACGCGATGACATAAGTGATGACAAGAGCCATGGCATAGATGGTGGCATGCATGATGACACGCATGATGGCATACTTGATGACATACGCGACGACATAGATGATGGCAAGAATTATTAGTTATAAATAAGCTGAGTTTTCCTTTAATATTAGTTTTCAGTTAATACAAGTTCTTTATAGTTTTAATACAGTTAGATACAGTTAGATACAAATCAATATAAGTTCCAATACACTTTAGTATAAACCGATTAAATGTATTTAGCTCGTAGTGAGTAATAAATTGATAATAAAGTCTTGGTGACATTGAATATTATAATTTATATACTTTGATATTATTATTCTTGGTGAATAATAACTCTTTTCATTTGTTGAAAATCTCATAGTTAAAGAATTGGTTTCTTTATTAATTGTCTTTGTGACGATAGAGATTTGTTCTCTATAACCCCTTTTAAAAACTTACCCTTGCCTCTTTCGAATAAAACCACATAATTAAATCCTTCATAGTTGTATTTATTTACAAACTCTTCAATTATAGCATATTACATATAACTGCTGTGTGATCTTTTATATATAGTTTTTCCCTGCTTTAGTTGTCGTTCCCTATTTTTCTTTGAAGGTATAAATAGGCTAACATCGCGATTATTCGTTGATTATTCGTGACGATTATTCGAGTCTAAATATAGACCCGATTCCTAACACTACTTATCGCTTCATTTAAATGTATATTCATACGATTTTGATCCATTATATACTTTTTGGTGCTATTTATTTGAAAGAATGAATTGAATACTTGGTAAATTAATATACTTTGATTATTTTTTGATTATTTTTTGATTATTTTTGATTATTATTTTTTGATTATTTTTTGATTATTATTTTTTAATTATTTTTTAATTATTTTTTGATTATTTTTTGCTTATTAGATTCGCTGCCCAATAGTTATTGGCAAATTGAACCAAAACTAATATGTCGATTAATCAATGACAATAGAATAAATGTGATGATATATATTGAAAATAGTATAAAAGGCTTAGAAATTCTTAATACTCGTTAATTCATCGGATCTCTTTTAGAAATGGATCAATTTGGTCATGATGAAATGAGAAGATTCTGGGCTTCCGACCGTTCGTTACTAAAACTCCCCTTCATCTATTTGGCTGCAAGAGCTAGGCTACCCAAGGACTAGTTCATTTACATCTTCTTGCCTGAAAAGTTCTGTCCCTATTAAAGAAGACCTCAACTTAGATATTTAATAATATTTCAGGTTTTGTCTACCCAGTTTCATCCGGCAGAGCCTCTTGCCTCAAACTAGATAATATTAAATATCTAAGCCTTAGTCTTCTTAGGAGTTTACACCTGCGCAATTATTTTCTTGTTTCTTAAAAATTTTGGTTTTACTGATTAACGGAAAGAGTTCTGCGTAATAATGAAAATATGTGGGGATACTGAATTTTATTCTAAAAACTAAGATTGTATTATTCCAGTCTATCACATTCTTAGACGATTTGTACTGGTTAAGTATAAAATTTCAGATCGTAAAAATGTTAAAGACAGTAAATTCAATAAATAGAAAATATAATTTACGCTAAAAATTATCTTTCTTATTTTATTCCAAAATGATTAGAATTATGTAATTTTATTAAAATTTCCATAATAAATCAGAAATTTTGCATTAAAATTATATCTGCAACTCAAATTCAAAATCCAAATGCCAAAATTCCAAATGTCAAAATTCCAAATCTCAAATCTCAAATTATAATTAGTATCTTTACCAAAATCCCAAATCCTAAATTCCAAATCTCAAATACTAGTAATTTGTGCATTTTGGCTTCCCAAATCCCAAATTATTTGGGATTTGAGTATACGTGTTGTCCAAATTCCAAATAATTTGGGATTTGGGATGCCAAAATGCACAAATTACTAGTATTTGGGATTTGGGATTTGGGATTTCGGCAAAAAATACTAATTGTAATTTGGGATTTGGGATTTGGGATTTTGGCATTTGGGATTTCGGCATTTGGATTTTGAATTTAGGCGACAGGTATAGATTTGAGCAATACGTATAATTAAAATTATCTGAATTTAGTAATTTTTTTTCTGAAATAATAAAGATTTTATTAAATTTTCTATGATTGAATTTAAGATAAATTTTTGTAAAAAAAAGTATATTTTCGAAATTAACATTTCGACAGTAAAACAGTATCAAAATATTGTATGAATTTCAGCACGAATTCAGAAATTCTGAATTTTGATTAAAACTAAAATCTGAATTTCTGAATTTTGGCTAAAATTTATNGTATCTTTACCAAAATCCCAAATCCTAAATTCCAAATCTCAAATACTAGTAATTTGTGCATTTTGGCTTCCCAAATCCCAAATTATTTGGGATTTGAGTATACGTGTTGTCCAAATTCCAAATAATTTGGGATTTGGGATGCCAAAATGCACAAATTACTAGTATTTGGGATTTGGGATTTGGGATTTCGGCAAAAAATACTAATTGTAATTTGGGATTTGGGATTTGGGATTTTGGCATTTGGGATTTCGGCATTTGGATTTTGAATTTAGGCGACAGGTATAGATTTGAGCAATACGTATAATTAAAATTATCTGAATTTAGTAATTTTTTTTCTGAAATAATAAAGATTTTATTAAATTTTCTATGATTGAATTTAAGATAAATTTTTGTAAAAAAAAGTATATTTTCGAAATTAACATTTCGACAGTAAAACAGTATCAAAATATTGTATGAATTTCAGCACGAATTCAGAAATTCTGAATTTTGATTAAAACTAAAATCTGAATTTCTGAATTTTGGCTAAAATTTATTAACGGTTAAATTTAAGATAAATTTTTGTAGAAAGAGTATATTTCTGAAATTGACATTTTAGTAGTAAAACAGCATCAAAATATTGTATAAATTTCAGCATGAATTCAGAAATTCTGAATTTTAGTCAAAACTTAAAAATCACTTCAAAATTTTCTAAAATTTCTAAGAGCTGATTTTTTTTTAACAATTAGCTGAAAGTTAACTGAATTTTGATATTACTGATTTGCTTTATTTCACTTATAATATTGTGCATATCGGCTGATTATAAAAATTAACTGATAATCTGTTACATAAAAATTTTTTTTATTTACCTCTCAAATGCGAAGATCATGTAACTTTTATATGATAGTTTGAAAGTTTTAAATTTAATCACATGCTATTAATGATCAGCTATTCATGATAAAAATTTCATCACATAAACTAAAATTTTATATGTGACATATTTAAGAAAAAATTTGCGGGCAAATTTGCCTGAAATTGCTTACAGTTTAAGGGATAATAAATAAACGAAAATGAGAGTATTATATTATATATTTTTGTAAGTTTTCGAAATATTTTAAAAATCTTTAATATAATTCAAAATATTTTGAAGTAAATAAAGTATAAAAGTTTTTAAAAATGTTTGAAAAACAATATAATAAGTAAGTAAAAATAAAGTATTATATTATATTTTTTTGTAAGTTTTTAAAATATTTTAAAATAAATAAAGTATAAAAATTTTCGAAAATATTCAAATAAATAAATAAAAATGTGAGTAAGAGTACAAAAAATATGAAAAATATAAGGGATGTCTAAAATAAACAAGAAATGTTAAAATTTAAGTGTGACATAATTTGATTGGTTAAATTAAAATAAGAATTTTTTTTATTTTATTTAACTGAAAATTTTCGTGAATTTTCGTGAAAATTTACGAAAATTTGTATAAGTTTTTTCAAATTTTTGCAAATTTTTGAAGTAAAAATTTTCCGGAAATTTTCACTTCTTAAAATTTCCTGATGTCGTGCACCTGATAGTTGTAAATAAATATCAGGTAGTTGATATTTATTACAAAAATCGGGTATTTTAATAAATATCGGTAATATTTAATACACTTATCAGGAATATAAAAAATTTGATTAAAAAAAAAATATCGGGTATTTTAATATATCAGGGATCTGATTTTTTATAAATGACTGATATCTTCTCGACTAGTATTTATTTACACCTATTGGGGACCCGATAGGTTCCCGATAAGTACCCGATAGATATCCAAAATACAGATTTTGACCTGTGCTTGTTTCTTAATATGGGAATTCATGTAATAATTCTAGTTGTTTCTCTAAAATATGTGTTGTTAGTTGTTTAAATTTCATTTTTTGTTTATTAGATGTACTTTGAATTATGATGATGCTTTTTTCTAATTTATATAATTTACGAAGTATGTTTAATGTTAAGTACATGTACTGGTTGAAAATTTATAAAACCTACACCTATCAGGTACCAGATAGGTGTAGTATTCGTGCCTAATATCGTACATATATCGGGTACCCGATAGGTGTGAGAAAACATTTTTCACACTTATCGGGTACCCAATATATATAAAAAATATTTTTTACACCTATCGGGTACTCAATATGTATATGATATTAGGCACAGATACTACACCTATCTGGTACCTGATAGGTGTAGGTTTTATAAATTTTCGACCAGTGATGGGGTGTTTGTGCCAGTTGAGCGAGATTTGGTTTTCCGTTCTTTTGCTTTAAATAAGAATTTTTTTTCCTTAGATATTATACCTGTTTTGAAAATATTTGTATTTTGGTCTATCTTCAAATGAAAAAGGAATTATTGCAGAAACTAGTTCAAATGCAAAAAAGGAACCATCATGCATCATGTTAAGAGAATAAAGTGTAATTTGATAACCTAATAATCAAGAATAATACTAATCAATAATTTGAAATCTTCACTTTTTAAAATAATAAAGCGCATTCAAATTTAATACAAATTTCTATATTCATTTTGTTTCACTATTTATACAAGGATGATCGTTGATATCTATTTGAACATAAACTATTATCTATAATTTTATAATTTTGGAATCCAAGTTCTTTCATAATTTTTTTTAAAATACATTATAAAAGTTATGTTATAATCAGTAAAATATGGAAATAATTTTCTATAGAAAGAGGAATTATTTACTAAATTTAACAATGATATGATTTTCATCATAAACAAATTTGGAAAAACAATAATGCAAAAGTGACACAATTAATTTATCAATTAATTTTTCAGATAATCATTCTATGAAATTATGAATTTTATTTATTTAAATATTCGTATTTTTTCTCATATCGTTTTTACCGAAACAACTTTAGGACGACAATGTCATTATTAAAAACTCAAATTTTCTCGTGTCGTTTATTTTCAACTGCTGTGGCTAATTCGGTATTTATTAATTAAATTAATTAATTGGCAAGAATATTTTGTAACGAATACAATTATATAATGATTTATAATAATTCAATAGAAACCAAAAATAATTGATGGCTTCATTGGTGCAATTGGAAATACACCCTTGGTAAATATAACTATTCTTTGTAACGAAATTGCCAATTAACAATAAAATGTTATCAATTAATTAATAAATTTGTTAAATTAATGCAGATACGTTTAAGAAAATTAAGTGAAGAAACAGGTTCGGAAGTTCTTGGAAAAGCCGAATTTATGAATCCCGGAGGTTCTGTAAAAGATCGAGCTGCATTGTATGTGGTCAAAGAAGCAGAAGAAAAAGGTGAAATTGTAATTACAAAGGGGAAATTCTCATATTATTCTCTTAAAAATTTATTAAAATTTATTAATTCTTCTCATAAATTATTAATTCTTTTACAAATTATTATTACCTAAAAATAATATATATGTATAATAAAAAATAAAGGCTTAATTACTACTGGCGGAACTATTATAGAGGGTACAGCCGGTATGAATTAAGTAAATTAGTAAATAAATTATAAAATAAATTATTAATGATGATTAATTTTTAGGTAATACCGGAATTGGTCTCGCTCACGTTTGCCGAGCCAAAGGATATGATTGTATAATTTATATGCCAAATACACAGAGTCAAGAAAAAATTGATTTACTAAGAATGTTAGGTAAATAATATTGACTAATTATTTATTATTATTAATTTCATTGTTATTATTATATTTATTATTATATTTATTATTATTATTATTATTATTATTATTATATTTATTATTATTATTATTATTATTATTATTATTATTATATTTATTATTATTGAAAATGTATAAAATATATATTTATATGTATAAAAATATTAATATTTTAAATATTTTAAATATTTTAGGAGCAAAAGTTTATCCAGTTCCCGCTGTTCCATTTGAGGATCCAAATAATTATAATCATCAAGCTCGTCGTCACGCTGAGAGAATTCCTAATGCTGTATGGACAAATCAATTTGATAATGTTGCAAATAGACGTGCACATTATGAAACCACTGGACCAGAAATTTGGGAACAAACTAATGGTCAAATAGATGGTTTTACTTGTTCCACTGGTACAGGTGGAACATTTGCAGGTGTAACTAGATATTTAAAAGAAAAAAATCCCAACATTAAATCATTCATTGCTGATCCACCTGGTTCCGTATTATATAGTTATTTTAAAAGTGGTGGTAATTTAATAGAACGTAAAGGATCTTCAATTACAGAAGGAATTGGACAAGGTCGTGTTACTGAAAATTTAAAGGAAGAAATAAATTCAATAGATGATGCTTTATTTATTTCAGATGAAAAAAGCATTGAAATGTTATATAGATTATTGGATGAAGAAGGTTTTTATATAGGAGCATCATCTGCATTAAATGTTGTTGCAGCCTATGAAATGGCAAAGATATTAGGTCCAGGTAAAGTTTATTAAAAGTTTATTAAAAGTTTATCCGGGTTTAGAATAGATTTATTTAATTAAGTGTATATGAGAAAGACTAAAGAGAATTTTTGTAAATTGATAAATTAATTAATAGGCAAGACTATTGTCACAGCTATTTGTGATGGTGCTTATAGATATCAAACACGATTATTTAGTAAGTATTATTATTCTTAATTATTTTTATTTATTATTCCCTAAAAGGTAATATTAAAAATATTAAATTATTATTATTTTTTTTTTCTTGATATTAAGGTCGAAAATGGTTAGAAAGTAAGAATCTCGTTGATGCTATTCCAAAACATTTACAGAAATATATCATTTTGCCCTAAATTTATGTTAATTAACAATAAGAAATATTTAAATGTTTAAAGTTAATATTAAAGTTATTTTTATATAACTTAAAAATTCATGCATAACATGTGATTAACATGTGAAATAAAAATATATAAAAAATATATAAATGGTTCGCATCCTTTTCCATTTTTTGAATTTTTAACAATGATCACTTCAACTTTAGAAAAATATTTTAACACTGTGGACAGCCTTGAAAACCTTTATGTTGAAAGGCTGAAGGAAGCAGTAGCTATACCAAGGTTATAATAATAATATAATAAATGGTTGATAAAAATAATATAATAATTGTCATAATTGATTGTTATATACTTGTAGTGTCAGCGGTGATGCTGCATACCGCGAGAATGTATTCAAAATGAGTCAATGGCTCATTGAATTATTCCAAAAATTGGGTATTAGGTGAAATAAATTATAAATTTTATAATAATTTTTGGTCAATTAAAAGATAAATTAATAATAATAATAATAATAATAATAATTTAAAAAGTTATGAAGTTGTTAATGTTGGAACACAAGTTTTGGATAACAAAACTTTAAAACTTCCACCAGTTCTTTTGGGAACTTATGGCAATGATCCAAATAAAAAAACTATTTTAGTATATGGACATTATGATGTTCAACCTGTAAGAAAATATTTGATATAAATGTTCACATAATGTTGTTGAATGAAATTATTTAAATTATTTGAATTATTTTATAATTTATAATTTATAATTTATTTATTGAAATAAGGCATTAATTGAGGATGGTTGGAATTCTCCACCATTTGAATTAGTTGAAACTGATAAAAATCAATTAATTGGACGTGGTTCTAGTGATGATAAAGGACCTATTATAGGATGGCTTAATGCAATTGAAGCGCATCAAAAAGCTGGAATAGAATTTCCTGTTAATTTGAAGATTTGTTTTGAAGGTAAATTCTCTTTCTCTATATTATATATATTATATATTATACATTATACATGAAATATATTTATTTTAATATATACATAGGAATGGAAGAAAGTGGATCAGAAGGACTTGATGAAGTAATTTGCAAAGAAGCTAGTAGATACTTTAAAGATGTGGATGCTGTTTGTATTTCGGACAATTATTGGTTAGGTGTTAAGAAACCATGTTTGACTTATGGTTTACGCGTAAGTTTTAATTAATTAATTTATTTTTTCACATTAATTATAAAATTAAATTAATATATTTAAATATTAATTTATTTGTAGGGAATAGCTTATTACAAAGTAATAGTTTCAGGTCCAGGAAGAGATCTTCACTCTGGGGTTTTTGGTGGAACAGTACATGAACCTATGACAGATTTAATTTTGTTATTAAGTAAATTAGTAACTCCAAGTGGTGAAATTTTGATTCCTGGAATTAATGATGATGTGGCTCCTTTAACAGGTTAATTAATAATTTTATTAAACTTTAATTTAATTTTAATTCTAATTTTAATTCTAATCTTAATTTTAATTTAATCCTAATTTTAATTCTAATCTTAATCTTAATCTTAATCTTAATTTTAATCTTGATTTTATTAGAGAATGAAAATAAAACTTATGAATCAATTGAATTTGATTTGAATGAATATCATGATGCTATTGAATCTAAAACAACTATTTATGATGACAAAATTAATACTTTACAACATCGGTAAATATCAAATGTTATTATTTTAGAATTATAAAATTATTATTATTATTAATTAATTAATTAATTAATTAATTTTTATCAAATTATAGATGGCGTTATCCATCACTTTCAATTCATGGTATTGAAGGTGCATTTTCAGCATCAGGAGCCAAAACTGTTTTACCTGCTAAAGTTCTTGGAAAATTTTCGATTCGATTAGTTCCGGATATGGATCCTGAACGAGTTAATGCTTTGGTTAAAAAATATTTAACGGAAGAATTTTCTAAATTGAAAAGTAAAAATTCATTTAATGTTGAATGTTTACATGGTGCTAAAGCATGGGTTGCTTCCCCAGATCATTGGAATTATAGTAAGTTTAATATCTATCAATATATATATATATATACATATTTATTTTATTTTATATATTTATTTTATTTTATTTATTTATATGAAATATATGAAATCTAATTTCTAATTGTTTTCTTTTAGTTGCGGCTGCTAAAGCAGTTGAGATGGTTTTCAATGTTAAACCAGATTATACACGAGAAGGTGGATCCATTCCCGTGACTTTAACTTTTCAAGACGCGTTAAATAAGAATGTTCTTTTATTGCCAATGGGTCGAGGTGATGATGTATGTATCATAATAATTAAATAAATTAATTAATATTATTTTAAAGAATTAAGATAAACATTACTAAATCTTTTTCTTTAATATAGGGAGCTCACTCAACTAATGAGAAACTTGATCGTTCCAATTATATTTCGGGTATCAAATTATTTGGTGCATATTTACATGAAATTGCTGCTACCAAAATTTGAGTGAAAAAAAAATTCGAAAGAACAGATTAAGTTATATGTAAAATATTTAAATATAATATTGTATGTACAAATAATATTTATCAATTTCAATAAAGTATTTTTGATACATTTTTCAATTGTTATTTGAGGGTAAATGTACACTGAATATTATTAATTAAAAACGGAACAAATAAATAATAATGAAAGAAATAATGAAATAATAATAATAATAATAATAATAAATAATGAGATAATAATAATAATAAAAATAATAATAATAATAATAATAATAATAATAATTTAAATAATTTAAATGCTAAATAACTCATTAAGTAATTCTTTTCTTGGTCTAATAAAAATCATGTACCAATCATCATCATATGATTCTTTATATCCAGGCGCAGTAACTTTAATTTCTTGTTCTGTTCCATCAGTTTCTTTAATTCTTGTTATTTTTACTTTTGGCAATCTAACTTTTCCTGATGTTAAAGGAAAACAATTTACTTTGAAGTAATAAGTTGAGAATGGTTGAACATAAAAATGGGTTTGTTTATAACCCGAAAACACAAATGCTTCATTAACTTCAACTGTAACATTTATTTTGATTGCTGATGATGACCCATTCATAATTTTATATATAAAAGTAAGAAGTTTTCCAACAATAGGATTTGATGGAATAACTATAAAATAAATGTAAAAAATAAAAATAAATAATAATAATAAAATTAATATAAATAGTAAATCATATAAATAATAAATCATATAAACAATAAATCAAATAATAAATAATAAATAATAAATAATAATAAATAATATATAATAATAAATATAAACCTATTGTAGCAGAAATATCAGATTTTGGATGTTGAATTTGAGGTACCATCATTGTTGTTTCAGAAAATGGTATAACAATATTCTCAGATTGATAATTCCTAATGAAACAATAATGAAACAATAATAAAATAATAAATATGAAATAATTTCATTAATATAAATATTTGTAAAAAAATAAAAATTTTTGAAAAGATATATTTACCTTTTCCATTGAATATCAAGTAATCCGATATCTATATCTTGATCCAATAATTTATCATCCATAATTACCAACTTCAACAGGCAAATGAAATTATAAATATGTCCTGGTTTCCACACTATTCAAATATAAATATATATAAATATAAATATAAATATATGTACCGAGTTAAATAGATTAAAAATATATTAAGAGATAGAAAACGAAATACCTTGTTCAAGAGATTCATTAATTGTATCAGTGGAAGATGCAATAATTTCCATTTTAGTTTGAGCATTGGCTTGATCAAACTGTGTATAAATTAGTAAATATATAAAATGTATAAATTATATATTTTATTTATTTAATGGTCAATCTAAAAATAATAATTAAATAATTTAAAAATAATAATAATAATAATAATAATAATAATGATACACACCAAAACTAAATCAATTGTAGATACATTAATATCCCAAGGACAAATATTTGATATCTTTGCTTCCAAAAGATATTTTTCTACCTTTTCATGATGTAATTTTTGTAATTTTTTAGTTTGCACAAATCTTTCACCTTGAGGAGAAATATTAAATTTAATGGAAAAAGGGGTAATAAATGATAATCTAATTTCCATTCTTTTTTCTATCCAATCTTGTGATGGTGGTAAGGATTGAGGTATTGATGAAACAAATGCATACCAAATCTGTGCGATAATAAATTATATTGTAAATCGTAATAAAAAACTTTCTTTCTTTGTAAAAATGATTTTTTTACTAACCCTAAAATTAAGATCTCTAATATTTGTATTTTTCTTTCCTATCACAAAAATTGTTTTCACCAATGAACCATTTGCAGGAATTATTCCAAAATTTATGTTTTTTAAATGATTAGTTCCATTATGACTGGGATCTAAAACTATTCTATCTTCAGAATCTTGTAAAAATAAGAATAAGAATAAGAATAAGAATAGGAATATAATGATAATGATATAATAATGATATAATAATAATAATAATAATAATAATAATAATAATGATGATGATGATTATTATTATTATTTTAATTTTTTTACCATGCATCTCCGAAGTAAACTCAGCATGAAACATGGCTTTAATATCATCAGACTCCAAATTAACTATTGTTAATTCAATAGGATAATATTCGTCAAGAAGTGCTGGAGCCTGATGTTTAACCTTTATATCGAGTTTGGCTTGTTTTTGTGTCACACTGAAATATATAATATCAAGGAAGTAGAAAAGTATTATAAGTAAATTCTATTGATAAATTTTATTATAATTAATAATAAAATTTAAACCATATTACTTTATCGAAGTAATTTCTCTGCGTCCTTTCAAACTTATAAATTTTAGTTTGGAAACTAAAAAAAAAATAAAAGGATTACAATTATTATTACAATTATTATTACAAGGATTAAAAGATGCCTATCATAAGTACTTTAATTCATACCTTGTTGATCTTGCTCTTCATTATTTGTTAATGTAAGCCATTTACGTTTTAAATTTTCTTCCCGCTGAGAATTAACATCAAAACGAAGTTCAATTTTCCAATTTGCAGTTATAATTCCTAAAGTCACAATTTGTAACTTGAAATGAATATGTGATATGAATATAGACATATAAGTATGAATATGTGAATATGAGAGTATAAGTATACGCATATTAGTATAAGTATATGAACATTACCTGTAATTCCCCACTTTCTTGAGGTATAATTGAACCTTCAAAAACTTTTGTAGAATTTTTTGATATCGTTAAATCAACATCTTTTACCCAAACATATCCTTCACCTTCTCTTTCTTCCCTTTTACAATCTTTACAATCTATTAATTGTAATTTGTCATGGGCAGACAAAATTTCTTGTTCATTATCAGTCAAATAATGATTAAAGTATTCATCATTAAAAGAAAAACGAAGAAATGAAAATTTTAAAGGAAATGGAGGTGTAGTAGGCGGGGATGAAAATGTAACCTGAAAGTCGGTTGAAGTACCAACAAATGTTTCGGGTTCTTTATAATGTACATAACAATTTACTGTTAGATAAATAGTATAGAATAAACAGAAGAAAGGTCAAGAATAAAATTTAATGAATAATTTGAATAATTTGAATAATTGTAATAATAATAAATAATTATATAATAGAAAAAAAAAAAAAAA
>PQFF01000123.1:25186-124950 GCA_003547095.1 Diversispora epigaea
AAAAAAAAAAAAAAACTTTTTCTATACGTTAATGTTAATTAGCGTGACTATCAATAATTAAACCAATCGTATCAAGATTTTCCAAAAAAATCAACTAACCTAAATTTGGAGACAAAATTTGGAGACAAAATCTAGCAGGTTTTTGTGGTTTAAAAATAGTTTTAAAAATAGGTTAAATAAAAAAAAATTCTCCTTTTTTTTTTTTAATATTACAAATCTTTTTTTACTCTCCTCAACAAAAAAGTGCAAAAATAATAATAAAAAGATAAGATAATAATAATAATAATAAAATATGACAGCTTCCTCTACCAAGAAACCCTCAAAAGCAGCGACTCTTCCAGCTCCATGTTTACTTTCAATCTTTGAGAAATTTTCTGCATATGAAGTAAGATCATTAAGAAGTCTTGTATTAGTTAACCGACATTGGTGCGATATTCTTACACCTGAATTATGGAGAGATCCATTTGGTCATTATAAAAGTCGTAATAAACAACATGTGAAACTGATCGATACTTATATAAAATGTTTACCAAAGGAAATTAGACAAAAGATATTAGTTGGATTATCAAAATTTAATGTTCACGATGAAGATTTATCAGAGATTTCTGAAAATATTAATGACAATGACAATAATGATAATAATAATAACAATAGTGACGATAACAATGACGATAATCTCATTGATAATGATAATAATCTCATTAATAATATTAATAACATTAATAATGACATTAATGATAATAATATTAATAATAAAATAACAGTATTTGATTATCATCGATTTCTACATAATTTAAATCTTGAAGAAATGTATTTGAGTATCGTGAAGTGGGGCAAAAAATATTTTAAGAAGAAGACAAGTAAAGAATCAACAAGACTTTTTGTATATAAAGTTATTATTCAAAATTTCATTTATAATTCCACAAACATAAAAGAACTTTCTATTGGTGGAGAGAACGATATTCCTTTTTTAAACATTTATAATTTTCCTCAAGCAATTAATTCTTTATCATCTATTCGATCTCTTAAAGTAGAAACCGGTGCTTTACATCGAGAATGGAATAGTGAACTTTCTGAAATTCTTAGTTCCGCATCAAATGTTTCTATTAATATTGAAAATTTAAAAATTATTATGAATTCCGAAAGGAATGTAGAATTTCTTGGTCAAATTATAAAATCTCAAAGAAATTTAAAAAAGATTACAATTGAATGTATTGAGATGAATTTTCGATCTATTTGGGAGAATGTTGTTAATTATCAACAAAATAATTTGGTGAAATTAAATTTAGAATTTATAAATTTCTCTGAACAAATACCATTCAATTTAGATTCATTAAAGGTTTTTGATAATCTGGAAATTTTGAAAATAATTCATTGCGAAAATTTTGATTTCAAGGAGAATGATTTATTTCGATTTCCAAATGCATTAAAGAAGATAAGTAAAGTTACAATTGAGAATTGTATAGGAATTCCTTCGAGATTTTTGAAATTTTTATTATATCGGTAATTATTTATAATCAATATTTATTTTATTTTATTTTATTTTATCTTATATTTATTTATAATCGATATTTATTTTATTTTATCTTTATTTTATCTTATATTTATTTATAATCGATATTTATTTTATTTTATCTTTATTTTAGGTCGAGTGGTAATTTGAAAGATCTCAGGGTTAGTGGGTTACCATGTTTCGCCGAGGTATTACAATCATGCATTGAAAGTTGTCATGGTTTGTTGAGGATCGAGACAACTTTAAGCAAACAACATACCGATTTATTTATTAATTTATTGAAAGTTTGCAAAGATTTGAGAACTGTTTGCATTAATGATAGTGTTTATATGGATTCGGTGACAATTCCAACATCTTTTAATATTAATCAATCTAACGTGAGAATTGACAATGAACTTGGTTATTATATGAATATTCATAATAATCGAGGTAATATGGTGGTGGAATCAGATTCAACTGAAGAAGGGAACGAATTATTAGAAAAAATTTCAAAGGTTGTTCCCCCTCATTTGACTACTTTCTTTTCTAATCTTGATTGGTGGTTTACTCCCGAATCTCTCAGGAAATTCCTTCAAAACTCAAATTCAAAAAATTTAACTACTTTGGGTTTCTCAAGGTGTAGATCTTTTTCTCATAAACATTTAAATGTGGTACTTAAATATTGTAGCGAAGGTAGACGTTTAAAAAAATTATATTTATGTATAAGTAAAAATATACCCAAAGAAGATATAGATAAAGCAAGGAGAATTATTAGAGAAATTAACTTTTCTGAGGATAAACCTGATTTTCATGAAGAATTTCAAGATTATTTAAGGGTAGTTGAAATGAATGATAAATTAGAAGATGAGAATTTTTTAGATTTCGAAGAGGAGGATGCATTGATTAGAGAATTTTATGATAGTGATTATTCTGATGATGAAGATGAAGATGAAGATGAAGATGAAGATGAAGATGAAGATGAAGAGGAAGAAGATGAAGAGGAGAAAGAAGATGAAGAAGAATATTATGAAGATGAGGATGAGGATGAAGAAGACGAGGATGAGGATTATGGTTTTTAATAACGATTAATAATTAATTTTCATTTATAATAAATATTTTATATTTTTGTAATATTTATGGAATTTAAAGATATTATTATTATTTTTAATATTTTTTTTCTTATTATTTAAATAAATTATCATCATAAATATTTCATAGTTTATTGTATTTTACTTTTGTTTAACAATATCATTAATCATATTATGCCATATCCAATATGATAAACTCAAATAAAACTCTATAATATATGAATCAATTTTATCCCTACATATTTTCCTTTTTATTATTCCAATAGGTGAATTCTATTGTTGTTATTGTTGAAATCTCCAAATATTCAACTCTTTATGAAAGCAATCAAAACAATCAAGATTCAAAAGATGACAAAATTATGACACTAATGTCAACGAAACGAAAGAAAAAAAATAAATTAGAATTCACAGTAGATTATATCACAAAAATATATTTCTTCAAATAATTTATTTCCGAGAATTAATAAAGGAGAAAATTTTGTTTATTATAAATAAAAGTATTCATTTTAACTGTTTAAAAATTAATATTCTATTCTTCTATCTTTACTAATATAAAAAAATGGAATAAATAATGACATTTAGATTGCTAAATAAATAAAATAATAATTAAGGTAATAAAATAAGATTAATTGAGCCAAAAATAATCATTTGTATTTAAACATTCATAATTACTGAGATATTTATATGAAAAAGTAAACGAGGTATGGATGTTTGGGTGTTTCAAGTATAGCCTTAGTTTGGATATGTCATTAAAAAAATCTGCGGAATTTTTATATATTTGACTAAGGTTAATATTTTAAAATGATACCATTTTTAGTAGTTGCTTCTTCAAGAATATATTTTGCATTCATCCATTCTTTAGAAGCGATTAATTCTTTGGTTCGAGTAAAAGGTAACTTTGACACGTAATAATATGATTTTGCCTTTATCTTAGTAGATAAGAAATGAATAGATCTATTGAAAATAGTTTCAAAAAACTTATCAAGGATTATTTATTTTCGGTTTTTATTTGTATTTGTATTGAAATTTGGTACTAATACAATTTGAGTAAAAGTTGCATTGTATGCTCAATTTGGAAACCAATTTTAAATTCATTTATAAATTAGTTTAGAGTTTTTTGAGGAAAATCGCTCCTTTTGGGGAAAAAAACAAAAAATATTGTATTTTTCATTTTGGGCAATAAAAAAAAGCACTCAATTTGTTCCTTTGACGTTACCATTTTTCATTTTTTCCCTTTATAATTTGGTAAAGGAAAAATGATTGGATTTTTAATAAATAGCTCATTGGCATAAAAATAAAAATTTTTTTTCGTGCAAGTTTAACGGTTTTAAGAATTATAATTATATTTTTTTAAAGTATGCAAACTATATTTAAATGGAATATGTATCAACTTTCGCTGGCTTATAAAAACTTGCACTACAAATTTAAATAATTTAAATTCCGTCCGTATTAAATTTTTAGAAAATTAACAAAGGCATTTGATGTAAATTAAAGATTTCTCGTCACGGCATTAAATGAAAAATATAAATCTATTCAATAATAGTAATAAAATAAAAGCATTTAGTTCAATAAACAGAACTCTTACAAAAATTAACAATTCCCAATAATAATAATAATAATACTACAAGTAGTAATAATGATAAATAACGATATTATTATTAAAAATAGTGATAATGATCACGTCACGTAACACACATAATAATTGAAGAAAATGAAGAAACGGAATCAGTTTCTGCTACTGATGACGGTGATTTATCGTAATAATGATTAAGGATGAAAATGATGGTGAATCAGAAGTAAAAGTAGTTTTGGTAGTTAAATTTGAAAAAAAAGTAGATAAAGCTCATGATACAGCCGAAGTAATTAAATCAAATTTCGAAGGTAATAATAGTATCATCATTATGTAACTATAATCCATAAAATACCAATTTAACTTAGAAAATAAGGAAACTTCTCCTCTGTTAATAATTATGATGATGATGATTAAATAAAAATTATAATAAAAAAATATATTCAGATATATTTTCTTATTAATCGAAATTATTATTGTAATATTTATATAAATAATCACTACTTTAATATCGACTAATAATTAGTATCCACCTATAATATCTACTAATGTTATTAATATCTGAATATTTAATGAATTAAAATTAATGAATAATAAATTTTTATAAATTTAAACTTATTATTTGAATAATTTTTATATCCAAAGGATTCTTTACCTTTTATCCTTGAATTTAGTAGAGCAGTAGGATTTTATCTCGCATCCCTACAGTTCTCTGATACTTATTCAAACAATTTAGCATCGTCAGATTCAGAATCACTTCTGAAACTAACCATTATCATTTTTATCCTTGATATCATGCATATTTAATTGTTCCTATTAATAAAATATTATTAAATTAAAACAATATAAATATAAATTTAATTCGGATTTTTTTTTTTTTACTTACAAAGAAATCGTGTAATGTTTCTCGAAAACAATGCAAGTTAAAGATCTTAAATAATATCTCAGTTCCTTTTTGCGAAGCTTTCACAATAACCTTATTAATAGTAGCAAGTTTATTGCCATCAATTTTCCATAACTTTGAATATGCTTCATGCACATAAAAATGTGTTTCCATTTTACAATTTTTTTAGTGCAAGCATTAGAAANATTTAGTAGAGCAGTAGGATTTTATCTCGCATCCCTACAGTTCTCTGATACTTATTCAAACAATTTAGCATCGTCAGATTCAGAATCACTTCTGAAACTAACCATTATCATTTTTATCCTTGATATCATGCATATTTAATTGTTCCTATTAATAAAATATTATTAAATTAAAACAATATAAATATAAATTTAATTTGGATTTTTTTTTTTTTACTTACAAAGAAATCGTGTAATGTTTCTCGAAAACAATGCAAGTTAAAGATCTTAAATAATATCTCAGTTCCTTTTTGCGAAGCTTTCACAATAACCTTATTAATAGTAGCAAGTTTATTGCCATCAATTTTCCATAACTTTGAATATGCTTCATGCACATAAAAATGTGTTTCCATTTTACAATTTTTTTAGTGCAAGCATTAGAAAGAATTTCTACACATTTTTTCTAAGTATTAATATGAAAATCATTTTTAAATAAATATTAAAGCTTAAAATTGGAATGAAATCTATATGGAATTTTCTACATGATTTATTTAACATTTATTAATTCTGTAGGTTACACTACAGACTGGAACACGAGATCTAAATTTTGCATTTAAACCAGTTTCTAATTTCTAATTTCTAATTTCTAATTTTACTCATGTTTTTCTACACACATATAATGAATTACCGAGAAAAAGGCAATAAAGAATTTGTTAATGGATAATGAAAATTCGAGACCGCACGACAAGAGTATCCTGAAGACCCGCGATTATGGTCAGGCCGTGCGCAATCCTTTATTAAACTTGGATATCCTGAACTTACGATAGCTGATGCCATTAATACCCTCCAAATATGATGATACTGGTCTGGTGTTACTTTGTAAAAGTGGATGGAGAAAAGCGGAGGCATTGGCCAAGTGTAATAGAGTTGGAGCGACTATCTCAAATTATTAATGGGCGACTAGTGGTTGGTATTGATTGGAATGCGTGGGAACGTGAAAGAGATCGCTACTCTAAAAAACATTATCAAAAAATGATGCTTTCTAATAATGTGGACTCGGTTGGTTGAACAAATTGGAAAAATTTCAGGTTTCTAAGTCGTGAAGCTTACCCGTGGGGCATTCGTAATCAAGAGCTTTGCGCCTTAGAGAGTCTAGAAACTTTTAGAAAAGATCTCTGGAAAGGGCATCGAAATGTCATTTATTAACTTTCCTGGTGCTTCGCAAGTACACGAATTTGGCATAGTGGCAACAAAGAATATAAAAAAAGGAACCATTTTGTTTAACGAAAAACCGCTAATTTCGGTTCTCGCTCTTGATTAACAGCGATATTGCATCAAATGTTTCTACTAATATTGAAAATTTAAAAATTAGAATTTTTTGTGAAATTAAATTTAGAATTTATAAATTTCTCTGAACAAATGCCATTCAATTTAGATTCATTAAAGGTTTTTGATAATCTGGAAATTTTGAAAATAATTCATTGTGATAATCTTGATTTCAAGGAGAATAATTTATTTCGATTTCCAAATGCATTTAAGAAGATAAAAGTTACAATTGAGAATTGTATAGGAATTCCTTCGAAATTTTTATTATATCGGTAATCTTTTTATTATTTTTATATTATTTTTATATTATTTTTATATTATTTTTATATTATTTATAATCGATATTTATTTCATTTTATTTTATATTTATTTATAATCGATATTTATTTTATTTTATCTTTATTTTAGATCGAGTGGTAATCTGAAAGATTTCAGGGTTAGCGGGTTACTATGTTTCGCCGAGGTATTACAATCATGCATTGAAAGTTGTCATGGTTTGGTGAGGATCGAGACAACTTTAAGCAAACAACATATCGATTTATTTATTAATTTATTGAAAGTTTGCAAAGATTTGAGAACTGTTTGCATTAATGATAGTGTTTATATGGATTCGGTGACAATACCAACATCTTTTAATATTAATCAATCTAACGTGAGAATTGACAATGATCATAGTTACATATTATATGAATGTTCATAATAATCGAGATAATATGGTGGAATCAGATTCAATTGAGGAGGGAAACGAATTATTAGAAAAAATTTCAAAGGTTGTTCCGCCTCATTTGACTACTTTCCTTTCTTAGAAGACGATTTTTTGGATTATGATATTGATAGTGATTATACTGATGAAGATGAAGGTGAAGAGGAAGGTGAAGAAGAATATTATGAAGTAGAGGATGAGGATGAATATTTCCTTATTGTTATTGTTGAAGTCTCCAAATATGAAAGCAATCAAGATTCAAAAGACGACAAAATTATGACACGAAAGAAAAAAAAATAAATTAGAATTCACAGCAGATTATATCACAAAAATATATTTCTTCAAATAATTTATGATAATTAATAAAGGAGAAAATTTTATTTATTAGAAATATAAAATCGATTCTATTTCCGCGTCATTTCAACTGCTTAAAAAATTAATATTCTTAAGATGTAGCTATCTATTATTCTATCTTTACTAATATAAAAAAAAATGTAATAAATAAATAAGATAATAAATTAAGGTAATAAAATAAGTTTAATTGAGCCAATAATAATCACTTGAACCGACGTATGGATCATTATTGAGATATTTATATGAAAAAACAAATGAAGGTAAAGTGGGATATGGATGTTTGGGTGTTGAATATCCCATTGATTCAAGTATAGCAATAGTTTTTGGTCCGATAGGTGATTTATATTTTCCGTTTTTGACAATACTCTCAAGTGTATATCCTTTAATGAACGGATATGTCATTAAAAAATCTGCAGAATTTTTATATATTTGACTAAGGTTAATTATGTTAACACCTTCAACAAATGGTTTGAGACTTGTTTCTAAGTAGATAGGACCTTTCACCTCCGTATGTTTTAGTGGTTCGAAAACGATACTATTTATAGTAGTTGCTTCTTCAAGAATATATTTTGCATTCACCCATTCTTTAGAAGCAATTAATTCTCTGGTGCGAGTAAAAGGTTTAGTAGAATTTAATTTTGACACGTAATAATATGATTTTGCTTTTGTATTTTTAGATAAGAAATAAATAGATCTATCGAAAATCGTTTCAAAAAATCCAGCAAACTTATATGACCAATGGTAATCATAATAATACCAAATTGGAGTAAGACCAGTTGCTTCATAACTATAACTTTCAGCTTTACTCGTCCAACTTGATTTAAAACCAAGTCCATTTATTAATTCGTGCAAGGCTACAAGGACAAGGTCATATTGATTGGGTTTAATTTGGCCATCACCTTTAAACCACCAATTAATATCTGTATTAACTTTTGAAACAATATCGTATTTTGTATATTTAGAATGATATTCCAAAGGAAATTGTTTTACAAGAGCTTGAGGATAAAGTCTAGTTTTTTTGTCTTCAGAGATTAAAGGCATGAGTATACCGGGCGTAGTACGAGCTTTAAATATAATCAAATAAATACATATTAAAAATAAATTTATATAATAAAATAAACAAATACAATAAAATAAACAAATACAATAAAACACGTTACCTAAAGTTTTTATTCGATCCAATTTCTTATATATGACATATACATAAATTGGTTCTTCCGGATTTAATGTTAGCACTTTAGATATTTCTCTTCCGGCGGTAATAAAAGCATCTTTAATTTTACTACAGTTATTTTTAACAGCATATGTATTACAATTAACTACTACTTTAAAGAGATCTGACTGAGCTGACTGACGCTTGTTATGTGAAATTTTATAAGAGTTATCATCGGTTAAGTCAATGGCAAATGTTATAACATTAAATTGTGTAAAAGTCAGGATAAACAGCAATAATGCTGCATAAATTGTTAATTGAGATTTCATTTTTTTTTTTTTATTGAACAAACTGAATTTTGAATTGAGGTCTTTAAATACATATTTTTAATGATTGATTTTTTTTAGTTTACAAATGAATTCCTCAATGACGGAATAGTAAGCTATACTTCCGATTGACTTAGAAACGGTAAGAAAGAATTCAATTTCTCTAATTGTTTATTATTCATTATTATTTATAGTTTTTATTAAATGTGAGTAACTATTGGTTCTTTTTTTTAATTAAATGCACGTAACAAGACAACAAAGATATGGTTATTATTCTTATTTTTTTGAAACAGTAAATCTTATTATGAATAAATATTGATTTTCTCGAAATAGTTATTGAGTTTATAAAGAAGTTATATTATATTCTTCATCTGGATATTTGTTCTCTACCCTTGTTTCATGAGGACTCACTAATATTGCACAAGATAAATAAATAAAAATGATAAAATTATAGACGATTTTCATGTGAAATCGGTAATCATCACATGAGTGAAAAAAATGACGAAATATTTAAGAAAAATAAGCATTCGTCGACTTATGAAGTCTTTAACTCAAACTACGATAATGACTTCAAAATCTAAATTTCCTCTTAAAAAAATTTGGGATGTCGCAGGAAATTCAACCGAATCATTATGGTGGTCTGCCAATAAATTGAGCAAAAAAATTAATGATGAAACTATAATTTTTTTGATGATACCTGGTAATCCTGGTGTTATCAGTTATTATATTCCATTCTTGACAACAATTTATAATAAACTTGAACAAAGGGTTGAAGTTATCGGTGGTAATATTTATTGTTTAAATTTACGAATATTTTTAATTAAGTTTTTATTAATTTTTAGGATTTTAATTCTTATATTCTCAAAAAAAAAAAATTTTTTTTTTTCGCTTAGTTTCTAACTTGGGTCATTCACATGGTCCACATAATACATTTGATACCCTTTATTCATTGCAAGAACAAACTGATCATAAAATTCAATGTTTCGATGATTTACGGGAAAAATTTTCAAAAGATTGCGTCCAACCTAAATTTATTTTATGCGGTCATTCAATCGGAGCCTACATGTGTTCACAGGTATTTTACAAATAATATATAGAAAGGAAATAGATAGAAAAGAGAATAGAATATAAAAGAGAATTGATAGATTTCTGTAATTTATCAAATATTAATTTTTGTTTTTAGGTATTAAAAGCACGTCCAAATCATGGAATTATAAATGTTTATTCTTTATTTCCTACATTGCAACACATTCAGAAAACTCCCAATGGAATTATGTTGAATGTAAGTTATATCAAATTCTTATCCGCTCTTTTTACAATGTTTATTTTAATAATTAATTAATTAATTAAATATAAATATCAACAGTTTTTATTTGGCGAACACCAAAGAAACCTTGCAAGTTCTTTTGTCCAATCACTTCGCTGTTTATTAGCTCCCACTATTTTCAAATTTATAGTTAAATTGTGTACCTTTCAATCTGAACCACATTTATCTGTTACTACTGAACAACTTCTTCATGGTCCAATAGTTAAAAATACTCTTTATATGGCTAATACTGAGATGGCGACTGTTAACGAATTGGATGAAGATTTATATAGACAACATTTAGATAAATTTATATTTTATTTTGGAGTTAAAGATAATTGGGCTCCATTGAAACATTATAATGATATGTTGACAAGATTTCCTGATGGAAACATTTATCTCTGTGATCAAGGAATGCCTCATGCTTTTATATTTGGTAAGAATTTATATAACATTTCTTTTGCTCATTTTTTTTTATTATCTTATAATTAAATAAATTAATTTATTATTATTTTTTATTTAGGTTATAGTGAAATAATGGGAAATAAAGTTTCTAGTTGGATTGAAAAGGCAATTGATGAAGTTTGATATATTCTATTTATTTTATTTTTAATTAATAATAAATCAATTGATAATTATAATATCTGTAGTTTTGTTATTTAAACAATCTGAGTGATCTGGAATTTGAGATTCCTCATGTGATCATCACGAAGTGTTTTTCGAATTTTTCGAGTGAATAAGGCCTAACACGATTAACATCGTTATAAAGCAAATGTCATTAAATGCATAACAATTGTAATTATAAAAGAGATAACATGCATAATAATTGTAGAATTAACATAAAAGTAATAACAACAATTGTAATAAAATTATATATAAGGATGTCCTTTTCACCTTTTATTAATTTTCTAAAATATTTAATAATTCACATTTTTTTTCTTATGTTTTAATCTCCAAGATATCATGACTTATGCAACTTGTGGTGGTGGCATCACTCTAGAAGTAGTACTTAATTATGTAAAATTATAAGCCTCGAGCCAAAAAATTGGAAATCTATTTGATGCTTGTTTTTGCCTGTTTATTCAAAGTTTCTTCAATTATTTATATTACACAGTTTTACAAAGACCAAAATTCATACCACAAATTTATGGGGCTGTATCTCAAAATTAATAAAATAATATAACATTTATGCACCTACAATTCTAGAAAGTAAGTTATATTATAATTTTATAATACAATACTAATTTTTTTTATTTATTAGATATCTTTCTGAAGTTTTGGCTCTTTCCTCAAGAGCAATTTTAATTAATTGTTAAACTACAAAAAATTTAAACGTCTTACACTTTTATCTTCCAAATATAGAAAAGAAATGAAAAATGGATACACCAAATGCAACAACTGACTAATCCTAAAATTTGGCAACATAATTTTGACATTTTTTTTTGTTTTCCAATATAGTTGCCAAGTTTCATATGTCAAAATTGGGAAACAGGCATAGTATACACGCTTGTCTCTAAATTTAGGGTTCCGCAAAGTCGGATCGGATCGGATTTTATCAATATTCGATACCTTAATCTTAATCCGGATCCGGATTCGTCATATACGGATCCAACTTTTTAAAATCCGAATCGTTAAAAAATATTCAAATCCATTAAAATATTTGAATTTTTCTTTGACGTTTGTCTCACTTTTTCTCCCCCCCTAGAATTCTTCTTTCTCACCTTTTCTCCTCTACTCTAGAATTCTTTTGTCCCACTTTTTCTCCTCATGCCTATAGAACTCTCGGATCACGGATCGATTCGAATCCAAAAAAAACAATATTCGGATCTGTCGAATCTCATTTTTTTTGGATTCGAATCGATCCGTGATTCGAAACCTTAAGATTCGATCCGTGGATTCGAATATTTTTGCGGAACCCTACTCTAAATATTGTTTTGTTAACGCCAGATACTATTGGCATCAATAGGCATATATTTTGTTCCAAAAGAATGCCAGGAACCGGATCAAAGGTGTGTAATTTTTTATTCTATTATAAATCAATTCTATTTGTAATTTTTTATAACTTTAAGAAAAACTTGACGTACCTGTCAGGCATAAAATTTTCAAAAAAGAATGATCTTCGACTTTCAATTACCTATAATATTTAGAAAGTTTTGATAAAACTTTTTAAAAATTTCATTTAAAGGTCTTGTATCATTTTTTTTAAAATATATTCCAGCTNCTTTTTCTCCTCATGCCTATAGAACTCTCGGATCACGGATCGATTCGAATCCAAAAAAAACAATATTCGGATCTGTCGAATCTCATTTTTTTTGGATTCGAATCGATCCGTGATTCGAAACCTTAAGATTCGATCCGTGGATTCGAATATTTTTGCGGAACCCTACTCTAAATATTGTTTTGTTAACGCCAGATACTATTGGCATCAATAGGCATATATTTTGTTCCAAAAGAATGCCAGGAACCGGATCAAAGGTGTGTAATTTTTTATTCTATTATAAATCAATTCTATTTGTAATTTTTTATAACTTTAAGAAAAACTTGACGTACCTGTCAGGCATAAAATTTTCAAAAAAGAATGATCTTCGACTTTCAATTACCTATAATATTTAGAAAGTTTTGATAAAACTTTTTAAAAATTTCATTTAAAGGTCTTGTATCATTTTTTTTAAAATATATTCCAGCTTTCTTCAAAATTTAGGGTTGTTATTTTTGCTTTAATTATAATAAAAATTGGGATATAACTCATTTATCTCACGGGACCTAACACCCGTGATTTTTTTTAATTCTTTCATGGTCAATATATTAATCAAAAAAAAATGATAAATATTTTTTGTATTTTTTTTTCTATTTCTTTATGGATAAAAAGAGGACAGTTCTTTGGCTTTTGAATCTGCATTGACTTTATTAAATGAGTATGCCAAAATTGAAGTAGAAGCCAAAGTTTCGAATAGAGATTTTCAAGAGGATATAAAACAAAAAGTTGTTTATTTTCGTGAAAAATCTAAAGTATTTAATACCGAAAACCCCACTAAAAACTGGATTAAGAAATTTAATGATTTTCAAAAAGATTATGAATACCTGGTTCCATTATCAGAATTATCAACTTCAGAAGGAACTTGTTGAATATATTTCAATTATGATGGAAAAGAATATAAGTCTAATTCAATTAAACAAACAATTGATGCTATCGACCGTTATCTTCGTATCTATTCTCCTATCTCTCATACTAATTTACATGACAAATATATGTTTCCAGATTTAATTAATGTTTTAGATGACATAATGCGAAACGTGGATTAGGAGAAGTAACTGGCTCATTGGCTTTAAATTCTGCTGCATCCAAAAATGAACCTGAAAATCTTTTGTACCGAGTATTTCTTATCTTAAAATTGATCAATTTAAATTTGATTAAAATTTTCTCACAACGGTAGTGCACATACTATTACCATACCTGCTGATTCCGGAACATATTCTGATATAAAATTATATTTGTCAAAACGTTTTATTTGTGAAGAAACTAGTTTTTATTTACAACCTAATTCCAATTGTATATAGAAACCGGTATCTGGTATAAATCAAATCATGTAAGAAAATAAATTCATGCAAGTTATTGGACGGCGAACGCAAATTGATATTTCTTTTGATGCTCTTTCTAATCACTTGGGTCGTAAAACTGCCGCTCAATGTTTGTAAGATAACAATATTCCTGAACAAGCAATTATGCAATTGACAGAAGGTGTTAGAGCTTGCAAAAAAATTAATGAACAAAAATCTTATACAATAAACACTTTAATTAATGTTAGAATATCCTTTACAAGAAATCTCTTCTAATTCTTTAAATAATAATTCTTCTCAAACACCTATACTTAATAATTGTACTTTCTCCAATGTAACTTTTAATATTCAAAAGCAATAGTTTTTAACCAATTATGTAAATCCATACATTAATAGAGTATATATATCGACTCAGGGACCGTTGGATAAAATATAATATTTAGAATCCAAAAAGCATAGTAAATTCAACAAATAAAATTTTTATAAAATCATTTCTAAATTAAAGAAAAATTTATCTTTATTCTAAAAGTAACCAAATAACATATTTTACTGATCATATAAAAAATCGTTCTTAATATGCGGTTACAGATTGACAGATTGACATGACAATGGAAGAAAGAAGGCATCATAATAAAACTAACGATATTATTCATATGAAACTGTGAAATTTGCTAGTCTGAAAAAAAAAATTCTACTAAAATTTTGGTTACATGTTTTTTTTTTATCCCAGATAGGTCACACTATCACAAACCGGTTTTCATTCTCAATGATTATAATTGTGATGATAATTCATAAAAAAAATTATTACTTTTCAAAATGTATTTCTCTTTTGAAACAATTCAAACCTTTGTGGTAGGATTCATAGTTGTCTATGTTATTCATTGGATTAAGAAGCCAAGATTGAGTGAAGTAAGGAGTTTTTTTTCTTTGTATGTTTAATAATTTCTTTAATTTTGACAAACTCTTCTTTTTCCATTTAGAATGAACCTCCGATGGTTCCTTATAAAATTCCAATAATTGGTCATACAATTGATTTTGTATTTAATGCCGACACGTTTTTTTCTAAATGCAGAAAACATGTAAATTATTAAAATGATTTATTATTAATAAAGTATACTCGTATAATCGAGGGTGCTTTTTTTTAATAAAGAAAAGATAATAATAAATTAACAAAATTGTATAGTACGGTGATACTTTCAACCTATACGTATTCAGTCAGGTGATTACTATAGCTGGAAGCGAAGCTTCTCAAGAAATTTTTAAAGCCAGCGATTCCTTTAGTTTGAATGAAGCTGTAAAAGATGTAAACAAAAAAGATTTATTTATCTTATTTTAATTAACAATAAATTTATATCTAAACTATATCGTATGTTTATTATAAATATTGTAGATATTACCTCTGCATCACGTTTTACCGAGGGTGAATGGGTTTGATGGCACACAACATATGGCAAAAATGATACGTGAAGAAATTACTGGAAATTTATCTTTATATACAGGAAGAATGCAAGAACAGCTGGTGATTTCTATTAATAAGGAAATTGGAGATTGTTCTGGTAAGTCATTTTTATGGTGTATTTTTCGGGAAGATTACTTTAATAACAACAATAATAATAATAATTGTTATTATCTTTATTAGATCCCAAAGTTATTACTAGTGGACAGAAATTTTTTTCAAAAATTATTGCTCGTCCGATGGCTAATATTATAGTTGGAGAGGTAAAATAAAATTTTTAAATTATAATATAGATAACTGTATAATATCTTAATATCTCTTATAATTTCTATAATGACTCTTAACACCTTTTATAATATCTTTAATTATATCAAAGGAAATATCAAAACATGAGGATGTGGTCAATACTTTTGCCAATATAGCCAAGGGATTAGGAATATTTCTTGTATTGCCTCCCTTTCTCTCATTTATTCATCCAAAAATCCATCAACAAGTTGTTACCTTACCAATTCGATTTGGTTGGAATCCTATCAGAAAAGATATTAATACTTTAAAGAATTATTTGAGACCTGTATTAGAGAAAAGATTAAAAGATAAAGAAATCCTTGGCGATAAGTATAAACCACCTGTAAGTATTAAAAAAACAATTAAACATGATTTAACATTATTAATTCTATTTCATTTTAATAATAGTTAGACATAATTGAATTTTATTTGAATGAACCTGGATATGGAGCAAAAGTTATTACTGATGAATACTTAAGTTACATCTGTGAAGTTTTAGCCCAACTTATTTTTGGCTCCGTTCACACTACAGCTCGTCACATTGCTGGTGCTCTTTATGGTAAAAAGATATTTTATTCTCTCTCTCTCTAGTATTTTATATTTCTATAAATCATTTTATTTTTATTTTATATTTTTATAATGCATTTTATAATAGATTTTGCGGGGAGACCAGAACTATGGGATGATATTTACGAGGAACAAGCAAAAATTGATAAGGAATGCAATGGAGTATTAGCAATTGAACATGTTGACAGAATGGTGAAATTAGATAGTTTCATGAGAGAATCCATAAGGACTTTTGGTGATGTCGGTCTGTAAATTTTTTTTTTTTTTATATACAGTAAATATTAAGAATACTAAAATTTTGTTAAAAAATAGCTGGCATTATCCACAGATGCATGGAAGATTCATATACATTTAAAAATAACACGACAATTCCTAAAGGTTTTATCATTTAGAAAATACTTCTTTTTAATTTATTGTCTTCATTTATTGTTATTAAATTTTTTTATTTTTTTGAATATTTAACAGATCGTATAGTCTACATTTATTTAAATGATAGTTATTATAACAAAGTATATGGACCAGAACCAAGGTCATTCCAACCTTATTATGGTTTGAACAATAAAATTCCTGCAACAAAAATCGATAAAAATTATTATGCGTTTGGCGCAGGAAAACATGCTTGTCCTGGAAGGTTTGAATTTTTAAATTTATTCTATTTATATTTTTAAAAATTTTCAAAGACTAAATTTACTTTATATTTTTTAATCAGATTTCTTGCTATTAATGAAATTAAAATTTGTATGCATAAATTAATCTTGAATTATCATATTAAGACGGAAAGTGGAAAGATAAATGAAAAAAGATATGTTGGACCATTTGTTTTACCACCGAGCACTGGAATAGTTTTTGAGGATAGGAAAAAATAAATAAGTATCTTTATTTATTAGCTTTTATAAAACAAATAACCCCCGAATTGCAGATCAGTATTATTTTCATCATAGTTTGTATCTATGGTATATAGCATCAAATAAAGTCACTATTTCTAAATGAATATTACAAATTGGTCATTTCTTTCTAATGATTATAAGTATGATGATAATTCGTGAAATAAATTATTGCTTTTCAAAATGTATTTCTCTTTCGAAACAATTCAAACCCTTGTGGTAGGATTTATAGTTGTCTATGTTATTCTTTGGATCAAGAAACCAAGATTGAGTGAAGTAAGGGGGGTTTTTTTCTCTGTATTTTTAATAATTTTCCTTAATTTTGACAAACTCTTCTTTTTTCCATTCAGAATGAACCTCCGATGGTTCCTTATAAAATTCCAATAATTGGTCATACAATTGATTTTTTATTTAATGCCGACACGTTTTTTTCTAAATGCAGAAAACATGTAAATTGTTAAAATGATTCATTATTAATAAAGTATACTCGTATAATCGAGGGTTTTTTTTTTTTTTTTTAAAAAAAAAACGGTAATAAATTAACAAAATGTCATAGTACGGTGATACTTTCAATCTATACGTATTCGGTCGGGTGATTACTATAGCTGGAAGCGAAGCTTCTCGTGAAATTTTTAAAGCCAGCGATTCCTTTAATTTGATTGAAGTTTTAAAAGATGTAAACAAAAAAGATTTATTTATCTTATTTTTTTTCGGGGGAGTTTAAAGCGAGGCACTCTCGCCGAAACGTATCTTATTTTAATTAACAATACAATAAATTCATATCTAAATTATAACAAAATATTGTAGTTGTTACCTCTGTATCACGTTTTACCAAGGGTAAATGGATTTGGTGACACGCAACATATGGCCAAAACGGTACGCGAAGANTTCAGAATGAACCTCCGATGGTTCCTTATAAAATTCCAATAATTGGTCATACAATTGATTTTTTATTTAATGCCGACACGTTTTTTTCTAAATGCAGAAAACATGTAAATTGTTAAAATGATTCATTATTAATAAAGTATACTCGTATAATCGAGGGTTTTTTTTTTTTTTTTTAAAAAAAAAACGGTAATAAATTAACAAAATGTCATAGTACGGTGATACTTTCAATCTATACGTATTCGGTCGGGTGATTACTATAGCTGGAAGCGAAGCTTCTCGTGAAATTTTTAAAGCCAGCGATTCCTTTAATTTGATTGAAGTTTTAAAAGATGTAAACAAAAAAGATTTATTTATCTTATTTTTTTTCGGGGGAGTTTAAAGCGAGGCACTCTCGCCGAAACGTATCTTATTTTAATTAACAATACAATAAATTCATATCTAAATTATAACAAAATATTGTAGTTGTTACCTCTGTATCACGTTTTACCAAGGGTAAATGGATTTGGTGACACGCAACATATGGCCAAAACGGTACGCGAAGAAATTACTGGAAAATTATCTTCGTATACAGGAAGAATGCAAGAACAACTGATGATCGCTATTAATAAGGAAATTGGAGATTGCTCTAGTAAGTCATTTTTATGATGTATTTTTCGGGAAGATTACTTTAATAATAATAATAATAATAATTGTTTTAGATCCCAAAGTTATTGCTAGTGGACCGATTTTTTTTTCAAAAATTATTGCTCGTCCGATGGCTAATATTATAGTTGGAGAGGTAAAATAAAATTTTTAAATTATAATATAGATAACTGTATAATATCTTAATATCTCTTATAATTCTTTAATACCTCTTTATAAAATCTTTAATTATATCAAAGGAAATATCAAAACATGAGGATGTGGTCAATGCTTTTGCCAATACAGCCTTTAAATTGGCAATATTTCTTAAATTACCTCCCTTTCTCTCATTTATTCATCCAAAAATCCATCAACAAGTTGTTACCTTACCACTTCGATTTGGTTGGAATCCTATTAGAGAACAGATTGATACTTTAAAGAAGCGTTTGAGACCTGTATTAGAGAAAAGATTAAAAGATAAAGAAGTTCTTGGCGATAAGTATAAACCACCTGTAAGTATTAAGAAAAAACAATTAAACATGATTCAACATTATTAATTCTATTTCATTTTAATAATAGTTAGATGTAATTGAATATTATTTGAATGAACCTGGATATGGGACAACAGTTATTACTGATGAATACTTAAATTACATTAGTGAAGTTTTAATCCTAATTATTTTTGGCTCCGTTCACGCTACCACTCGTCATACTTCTAGTGCTCTTTATGGTAAAAAAAAATACTTTATTCCCTCTCTAGTATTTTATATTTTATAAATCATTTTATTTTTATTTTATATTTTTATAATGCATTTTATAATAGATTTTGCAGGAAGACCAGAACTATGGGATGATCTTTACGAAGAACAAGTAAAAATTAATAAGGAATGCAATGGAGCATTAACACTTGAACATGTTGACAGAATGGTGAAATTAGATAGTTTCTTGAGAGAATCCATAAGGAATTTTAGTGATGTCGGTCTGTAAATTTTTTTTTTTATATACAGTAAATATTAAGAATACTAAAATTTTGTTAAAAAATAGCTGGCCTTATGCACAGATGCATGGAAGATTCATTTACATTTAAAAATAACACGACAATTCCTAAAGGTTTTATCATTTAGAAAATACTTCTTTTTAATTTATTGTCTTCATTTATTGTTATTAAATTTATTTATTTTTTTGAATATTTAACAGATCGTATAGTCTACATTTATTTAAATGATAGTTTTTATAACAAAGTATATGGACCAGAACCAAGGTCATTCCAACCTTATTATGGTTTGAACAATAATAAACTTGCAACAAAAATCGATAAAAATTATTATGCGTTTGGCGCAGGAAAACATGCTTGTCCTGGAAGGTTTGAATTTTTAAATTTATTCTATTTATATTTTTTAAAATTTCAAAAACTAAATTTACTTCATATTTTTAATCAGATTTCTTGCTATTAATGAAATTAAAATTTGTGTGCATAAATTAATCTTGAATTATCATATTAAGACGGAAAGTGGAAAGACGGATGAAAGAGGATATGATGGACCATATGTTTTACCATTAAACACTGGAATAGTTTTTGAGAAAAGGAAAAATAAATAATTATCTTGTAAAAGATTAATCCGAATATATATAATATTGTAAAATGTAATCATTGCAGATCAGTATGATCGCTCATATATAATCTTCGTATTTTCGTATTCTTTATTAATTTATGGTTTGTCCTTCACCTTATGGCCTAAAAAAATACGAATAAAATCAGAATATCTGATATGCAAATCTAATGACTGTTTCTAAATGAATATTACAAATTGGTCATTTCTTTCTCATGCAATGATTATAAGTATGATGATAATTCGTGAAAAAAATTATTGCTTTTCAAAATGTATTTCTCTTTCGAAACAATTCAAACCCTTGTGATAGGATTCATAGTTGTCTATGCTATTCTTTGGATTAAGAAGCCAAGATTGAGTAAAGTAAGAGAGTTTTTTTTTCTTTGTGTTTTTAATAATTTTCTTTAATTTTGACAACTCTTCTTTTTCCATTCAGAATGAACCTCCGATGGTTCCTTACAAAATTCCAATAATTGGTCATACAATTGATTTTGTATTTAATGCCGACACGTTTTTTTCTAAATGCAGAAAACATGTAAATTATTAATATGATTTATTATTAATAAAGTATACTCGTATAATCGAGGGATTTTTTTTAAAAAAAGAAAGTAATAATGAAAAATTGTATAGTACGGTGATACTTTCAATCTATACGTATTCGGTCAGGTGATTACTGTAGTTGGAAACGAAGCTCCTCATGAAATCTTTAGATCCGGCGATTCCTTTAATTTGAATGAAGCTACAAAAGATGTAAACGAAAAAGATTTATTTATTTTATTTTAATTAACAATACAATAAATGAATATCTAAATTATATTGTGTTATTAAAAATATTATAGTTGTTACCTGTGCATCATATTTTACCGAGGGTAAATGGATTTGGTGATATACCACATCTTTCCAAAACTATACGTGAAGAGATTACTGGAAAATTATCCTTATATACAGGAAGAATGCAAGAACAACTGATGATTTCTATTAATAAGGATATTGGAGATTGTTCTAGTAAGTCATTTTTATGGGGAAATTACTTTAATAAATAATAATAATAATAACTGTTATTATTTTTATTAGATCCCAAAGTTATTGTTAGTGGACAGAATTTTTTTTCAAAAGTTATTGCTCGTCCGATAGCTAATATTGTAGTTGGAGAGGTAAAATAAAATTTTTGAATTATAATATAGTTAACTGTATAATATCTTATAACATCTTAATATCTCTTATATCTTTAATTATATCAAAGGAAGTATCAAGGCATGAGGATGTGGTCAATGCTTTTGCCAATATAACCAAAGAATTCGCAACATTTTTTATATTACCTCCCTTTCTCTCATTTATTCATCCAAAAATCCATCAACAAGTTGTTACCTTACCAATTCGATTTGGTTGGAATCCTATCAGAAAACATATTAATACTTTGAAGCATTACTTGAGACCTGTGTTAGAGAAAAGATTAAAAGATAAAGAAATTCTTGGCGATAAGTATAAACCACCTGTAAGTATTAAAAAAAATTAAACATTATTCAACAATATTAATTCCATTTCATTTTAATGATAGTTAGACATAATTGAATATTATATGAATGAGCCTGGATATGGGACAAAAGTTATTACTGATGAATACTTAAATTACATCTGTGAAGTTTTAATCATTATTGTTTTTGGTTCCGTTCACTCTACTACTCGTCACATTGCTGGTGCTCTTTATGGTAAAAAAATTAAAAAATATTTTATTCTCTCTCTCTAGTATTTTATATTTTTATTTTATATTTTTATAATGCATTTTATAATAGATTTTGCGGGGAGACCAGAACTATGGGATGATCTTTACGAGGAACAAGCAAAAATTGATAAGGAATGCAATGGAGTATTAGCAATTGAACATGTTGACAGAATGGTGAAATTAGATAGTTTCATGAGAGAATCTATAAGGACTTTTGGTGATGTCGGTCTGTAAATTTTTTTTTTTCTTTATACAGTAAATATTAAGAATACTAAATTTTGTTAAAAAATAGCTGGCCTTATGCACAGATGCATGGAAGATTCATTTACATTTAAAAATAACACGACAATTCCTAAAGGTTTTATCATTTAGAAAATACTTCTTTTTAATTTATTGTCTTCATTTATTGTTATTAAATTTATTTATTTTTGAATATTTAACAGATCGTATAGTCTACATTTATTTAAATGATAGTTTTTATAATAAAGCATATGGACCAGAACCAAGGTCATTCCTTCCTTATTATGGTTTGGACAATAATAAACCTGCAACAAAAATCGATAAAAATTATATTGCATTTGGTGCAGGAAAACATGCTTGTCCTGGAAGGTTTGAATTTTTAANATAAGGACTTTTGGTGATGTCGGTCTGTAAATTTTTTTTTTTCTTTATACAGTAAATATTAAGAATACTAAATTTTGTTAAAAAATAGCTGGCCTTATGCACAGATGCATGGAAGATTCATTTACATTTAAAAATAACACGACAATTCCTAAAGGTTTTATCATTTAGAAAATACTTCTTTTTAATTTATTGTCTTCATTTATTGTTATTAAATTTATTTATTTTTGAATATTTAACAGATCGTATAGTCTACATTTATTTAAATGATAGTTTTTATAATAAAGCATATGGACCAGAACCAAGGTCATTCCTTCCTTATTATGGTTTGGACAATAATAAACCTGCAACAAAAATCGATAAAAATTATATTGCATTTGGTGCAGGAAAACATGCTTGTCCTGGAAGGTTTGAATTTTTAAGTTTATTGTTCTATTTATATTTTTGAAATTCCCAAAAAATTTAACTTACCTTACATTTTCAAACAGATTTCTTGCTATTAGTGAAATTAAAATTTGTATGCATAAATTAATCTTGAATTATCATATTAAGACGGAAAGTGGAAAGGTTGATGAAAAAAAATATGCTGGACCATTTGTTATACCACATAGTACTGGAATAATTTTTGAGAATAGAAGAAAATAAATAATTATCTTTACCGGGTAAAGGTTTTTTTTTTTGTTTAATTATAATTATAATAATATAATCATTGTATTACTTTAACCTTCTAAATAAATTGTATTTTACTTTTGATAAAGAAATATTTTATTTATATAAAATCGTTCATAAAAATATTTATCTAATCTACGAGAGAAATCAAGTAAATTACGTTTCGAGTTACTTTTTATGTCTTATATATTGCATCATAGATAATTTTAATTTATGACAAAGTAATAAAAAAATAATCGCGGAATGTAAACAATATTTTCTTGCATTTTATTTTCATAACTCTATTGTATAATTAAATATCATGTCCTAAAACTTTATATATTGATAACATAATAAAAATATTAATGTATTATTAATGTGTCATGTTAACATTGTCAATACACTTTTATTCAAAGTGTAAAAATAAATTGCATCATTATTTTTGTTATGACTTTTAAGTAATTTATCTAATAATTTCTTTTAGGTACCAGATTGAATTGTGTTTTTTATTTTTATTTACCAGAAGTTTCATATAAATTTTGACTGAATTGTTTCAAAAAATATGGGTATAAAATTTTTATCGCAATTTAAATATGAATTTCAAATTCTTAATATCGAAATTAAATTATCCTCAACTCACGGGTCAAATAACTCACTAATAATTCATAATCGTGTATGAATTGAATTTATAAAATAAAAAATAAAAATAATCAATTACAATTATCGTGTCACGAAGAAAACTAAATTTAATTTAGTACATAAAAAGGAAAAATAAAAATTATTTTTGTTTAAAATATGGATAATCCTAATAAAAATAATTATTTGATAATAAAAAATAAAAATAAATTATTAAAATATTAAAAAACAAACTTTTTAGTCTAGCCTGACTTGCAATTAATCAACTCAGCTAAATCGAACCATTTACAAAATACACGTGAGATTTAATTCTAAAAGATAGAATGGATTCCATAAGAATGCGTGTAAACATCATAATTAATATATTAAATATTAATTATATTAATTTAAAATAAAATATTCATTAAAAATATTCATTTAGATCAACAATATCTATCATCAACCTTTTTTAATACCACTTCAAGTTTCCTTTATCTTTTTTTTCAATATCCAATCATAAATAGATCCATTAACCTAGCATAATAAATAGTACCATAACCTTTGTTTAATATCTTGAAATCTATCATAAAGTATCTATTCTATTACTTTTTCATAATAATCAGCATTTAGTTGAACATCTTGAATAAGATTGTTTATTGCTTGTCCATTTATCGAAATTATTTTTGAAACGTGTTGAGTTGCATTTTACGCATCTATAATCATTATACTTTCGATTGCATTCTGGGCTATGTCATTCTTATTCACCTATAGTATGCAAGTATGTAGATGGAAGTTTGTCTTTTTTTAAAAAATAAAAATAATATAATAAATGAATGAGTAGATAAAAATATGTATTTATCTCTATTGAGTCATGAGATAGTATTTATGCATGATATTCCTTAATTATTTTACAAGACCAAAATTTAGCAATTTTAGGAGTTTTCTAGTTAAACAGATATAGCATCATAAATTAAATTTCACGTTAAAATCAACTAACAAAAAAAAAATAAGAAATTATTTTTCTTTGTTAAGCATTCCGATCTTTATCATAACAGATAAAAGGAGTTGTTGACAGAACTGCTCCAGTCACACTTTCACTTTCATCTAATATTATTTACTTCTAGTAATTCAACTGTAGTAATATACCATCGTAGGGTATCACTTTACATTGATCATCTCTTTTCCCAATAATGAATATCTACTTAGCGTAATAAATAGTAGCAAACCACCTCTTGCTATTTTTCTTAATTTTGAAACCCATCATATCATAAAATATCCATTCAATTATTATATATTAACCAGCATTTATTTGAGCATCTTGAATAAATTTATCAATTTTCATATTATTTTTTTTAAAATGCGCCGAGTAACTTGGCTTGTTTGCACCCAATTATATTAAATCGATAGATAACTTTGCATGAAAAATATTTTAGCGGAGCTGTGATGTTACAATTAGGTAATATAATTATTCTCTTCTGGATTTTTTCTAATAACTACGTTCAATTCAATGTTGCTTATTTTAATATTTTATTATTAATTAACAAAAATAAATATTATGGTGTTAATACAATTTTATTATTAATTAAATATTTCGATGTTATCAAATTTATTTATTATATCAAATCAATTTTTAATAATATTTTAATTGTTAAATCACGAATCTGATTTTTAAGCAATCCACACCTATTTTAACAGCCCAAATTCGTGAGGTATATCTTACTTCTCCTCTTTACTCTTATTCATATCATACTCTTCTTCCTCTCACTGTTGAGATGGTTGAGATATAGGTACAAGTTCACCTTGTGATGCACAGTGGAATCCAAAAGTATAGTAAATTTCTTTATCTTTTAGTAAAAGTAGCTAAGTAATAATATTAAGTAATAATATTTATCAGTAAGTTGGAATCTAAAAATCCGTCGGCTAAATTCTTGACGTAATAAATTATGCTTTACATTATGTAATTTAATATTATATGTATGCAATTAATTATTCAAATTAGCAATAACAATTTATTTAGATTTATATTCGTGATGTTCACATGTTCACAATGTTCATAATTCTTTCAACAAGAATTTTATTAAACCCGGATTCTTCTTGAAAGTTCAGATAATTTAATAAATTGTTAATTCTTATTTTATTTTTATTTTTAAAATTTACAATAAATTATTATTTAAAATATCATACCTGTGGTGGCATATCGAACATTTCCATTTTGTTATTGCCTTCAAAATGGATGAAAGATTGTACATACCTATATGTGTCTGCTGTTATCACCTGTGTTGGGAGAGCTATAGAAAAAGTTAAAGATGTTTAACTCCAGGTGATTAACAGGGATTTATAAAGAATGTAAAGTTTTTGGGGGGTGAAGGCAAATAATATAAGTTTAACAATAAATCATATAAAACTATTTGCTTCAGTTTATATTTAAAGACAACTTTATTAAAGGGAGTTTTTCCTTCTTTTCAAAGTTAGCACTTTATCACTTCAAGATCTTCAGACTTTATTATAATAATCTTAAACTTTATATCATACAGTTGTTTCTACACTATAGGTAGTTAGGGTATACTTATTACCCAAACTGCTCGGAATTTGGAATTTGGAATTTGGAATTTGGGATTTGGGATTATATAGTATTTGGGATTTGGAATTTGGCATTTGTGGATTTTGGTACTATATAAATAATTTGGGATTTGGGTTTTTGAAAAATAATTTGGGCAACATGTATAAGTTAGGGTAGTCAAATACCCGACCTCTTAGGAGCACTAAATATTGCTAGCTGAACCTACAGCTTGTTCTACAATTGTTTTTAATTCACTTCGTGCAATCCAACAGTCTTCTTTCATTCCAAGGTAAACAATTGATATGGCATTTATTTTTTTGCCTTCAGCAGTTGTCAAAAAGTTATAAATCTTGTTATATAATTCGGTAGACAAATAAAATAATAATTATTATAAATAAACTAATTAATTCAATAAAATATACTTTAGTAACAATGAACTCCAGTGATAATTGGAAGATTTCCATGAACCAAAGGTTTGATCTAAAGGCACTATTTTCCCTTGTTTAATATAGACAACCAATTTAGTTAAGGAAATGTCAATTATTCCCTTCAAATTTTCTAAGCAGGAAAACAATAAAGAGGGTATTCTGATGATCTTTTAAATCCCGGTGGAATGGACAAATTACATTAAAATTAATAGCAACTGTGGGGAAAACACTGAAGAATTTTGGAACATTTGGCCCAAGATCAAGCTTCATTATCTTAGAATATAAAACTGGATATGTGGTTTTGAGACATTTATTAACTGCCCAGAAAGTGGCTGAAGCCCTTGGATCAAACCTTGAACACATTTTTGATGTTTTTTGCAATGGGAGGATACAGTGTTTGCTGTGATATTTGGCACATTATTGCTATCTGCAAATCCACCAAAATGTTCAATCAAGTCCTTTGCAAATTGTTTTGATTGATGTAGAAGTGAGTGTTATATATGTTGAATAAATTATTTTTGACATAATTTGGGATTTTGGATTTGGCACTTTAGTAATTTAATAGTCTAAAGGTACAAATCTAGCATTTTAATATGTAAAATATGAATGAAAAATGGTGATTTTTCCAAGGGAGAAGACCAATCTAATATTTTAATAAAATTTATGAACGAAAAATCGAATCTGTGGTGATTATTGGTTGTTGTTGAAAACAAAGTATATGAAGGGTTGCCTCAGCCAACAAAGTTACTGTTGCTAGTGTTATTGCTATTATTGTTGTTGTTATTATTGGTATTATTGTTGGTGATATTGTTAATAGCATTGATAAAGTGCAAAAATATGCTTCTGCCAGAAATCTCTCTTTTCATCCATGATTATTTGTTAAATTTTTTTCAATTAAGAGAAAAAAATTAATAAAAAAAATAAATATTATAAAACAAATCCTTAATTACAATAATTAAAGATGATAAATTATTAATGCAAAATAGTACTCTTAGATTTAAACGTACCAAATGTTATGCCTTGCCTTTTGATGATAAATTGATGATTAAAAAGTATTTAGCAAAAATGTTTATTGTAAAGATAAAATTGAAAATCGTTATTACTATTAAAAATTAAATATGTTTATTAAACACATTTTATTAATGTATATAGCATATATATATTATATATATTTCGATAAAGAAAAAGTCTGTCAAAATTCTTAATATTAAAATAAAATTATTCAGTCACTCCTTATTTGTTATGATATCGTGATTAACTAAATCAATCCACTGTAAGTAATAAATAAAAAGTAAATATTATGAAAATTCTATTTGCAGAAAAAGTTTTTAAAAAAATTAAAAACTTACAATTTCACTTTTACGAGAACAAATCCCAGGATATTCACAAATTTTACATTCAAAATCATACCATTTATCTATGCCATCATTATCAGGTATATATATAGCGTGACATGAATAGGAACAAGATATTCTACCCAGCCGTTCATTTTTGCAATGCAATGTTTTTGAAAGTATTGTGACAAACAGTACAATATTATTCAGATAACATTACAGTTTGTAATTTTTCTTGATAAGTCTATTAATATATTATAATAATTATAATAATAATCAAAACGCAAATAGATTTATATTGAAAATTAATATAATATTTAAATAAATAATTAAAATAAAATAAAAAAATAATAATAATAAGGCGAACATTAGAAAGCCTACAAAAATTTTAATCAATTTTAATTATCCATAATAAATTATATGCTCCAGGTTGAACATATCGGATTACAGAAAATGCCTATATTTATTTATAAATATTTTAATTCTATAAAAATAAACTGTTAGATGAATTATTAAATAAATTCAGAAATTAATAAGCTTGCACTCACATAATATCACGTACGACCATTAAGATGAATAACCTTTCCATATCCACTGATTAAATTTTATTATATAGGATTAATTAATAATTTATAAAAATAAAGAATAAATTCAAAGATTTGAAAATTTAAAAATTTAAAAATTTAAATAAAATACAGTAATTACCTCTTTAGTTTTCCAAAAATAGCTGCAATAAATGTAGCCAAAGAATCAACTGTTTTATCAGAACAAATATAATCTATTATATAGCAATAATAGTATATATAAATATATTACTATAATTTAAAATAATAATATATATATTTGATAATTACCAAAGAAATTGAACAAATATCTTATGCATGCAAATTTGACAAGATTTTATAATTAAATTCGTCTGGAATTCTTGAAAGGATACTTCGATTGTTCGATATCTTCGATCTATTTTTTTGTGATTTTATTCTTGATGTGGTGTTACACCAATTTTCTTCAATAAAATAGATAATTATTTAATTTAATAAATAGCGATAATTAAAGATAGAATGATAATAATAAAATATTATTATTTTGATTCTTCGACAGAGATATACTACCTATCTTGCAATATGCTATGATAAAGATGGTGACTTGAAGACTTATTTCCTAGATAATTTCAAAAGACTTGATTGAAAAATTAAATTAATTTGGCTGATGCGGCTGTATTCATGAAGAAAATATACAGTCGACCCCCTCTATAGGCACCTCCTATACTGTCACATCATATAAATCCCTAGTTATAAGCACTTATTCATAATGAAAAGTTACTATATAGAAGAATTTTTTATATAGTATTGATTTTTATAATCACACCTTTTGTTTTTAGTTACTATGGTCTCGAGGGGTGTGACTACAGAGGGGGTTGACTGTAGTTTATAAAGATTTAGTAAGTGTATAAGATAATTTTTCTGAATTATAAATTATTAAATTGTATATCTTTTTTGATTAATGTTAATGAACATTAATTAAGAATTAATTAAATATTTTAGTAAGAAACCACCATTTTCAAAAATTTACCAAATATCAACAGAAAAAATATTTTCAATTTTATTGCCAATTTTTCATCAAAAATAATTTTGTATTCAGCATTCTATATGGTTTTGATTTAAAATTGTGAATTGAAAATAAATATAAAAAAATATCAGTATTCTAAATATGGTTTGATCCAATATTAATAATTTTTGAATGGTATTCCAATTTTCTAAATTAATAATTAATTAATTTAGTAAATACAAATCACATTAGCCCTAGTTGATGTTATAGCAGAATGTCTTATTCGCATTTGTAGAAGCTAAAAAAAGAATAAAAATCTTGCAAAAAGGATAATTTGAATGAATAATAATCTCATCTCATTAAGAGTGAATGGGATTACACAATTTTATTTTATTTCAAATTAATCATTGTTTTATTTGTAGTTATACAATGTTTTTTTTAATTAAACTTCAAATAATCCTTACATTCTATATTTTCCCTATAATATTCATTAAATACAGTAATCTATTTTTTTCGTTCCTTCCTCTCGAATATTCAAATATCTCAAATATATCATCAAATACAGTGAATGTTCACATGATAAAATTTCATAAGCTAAGTCGTCTTTTTTAGAGATTTTTAAAATTAAAAAATTTAAAGAGAGGGATGGAATGAATAAAAGAAATTAAAGAAACTGAAATAAGAAGTGGATAACGAAGATAATTCTAGCAAGTAGAAATAATGTTAATAATAAATCGATTACATTTTCCAATCAATTATTAATCAATAATATGTAATATTTCAGATTCATATTATTAAAATTAAAATTTAAAGCTAATTCAATATCAAATAACAATTCTCTAACAAATTTCGATAATACTTATCTAATCAATTATAAATCAATTGTATTCACATTATATTAAAGCCTGTAAGTATTTAGTAGGGTACTATATCAAACATGTCTTGAGATGCACATTATGCATGTAGAAACAAATATCTTTCATGTCCCACAGAGAGCAGAAGGATTATCCACAAGAATCTGTTTTTCATTGCCAAAAAGTTTAGTATGCTTATACCAAAAGGTACGAGTACATCATGTGGAGAATGTCCAACCAAAAGGAGATTTCATGTTGGTATAATTATAAGAAAGCATATGAAGAGATTTAATGATCAAATTGCCAGAAACAAATGTCAGTTTTTCCTGATTCAACCTGTGATGACACAATGGAGAACTTTCCTGAGAGTTTACTAAGATATTTTATGTAAAAAACTTAAAATTTTAAGATACTCCGGAGGATTAGAATGGACAAAGTGTATTTAATTTGAAATCCTTAACATATTTTCAAAAGTAAATATTTTTCATGTGGCCTTAAAAGAATAATTATCAGCAACTTTGGTATGGTATTATTATATAAATTAGTAATTTAATAAACATCATAAATTATTATGAAAATACTTTAAAAATCCACCAAATCGTTATTTGATAATTTATTTCTTTATTTAAAATTCCTAAATATTCTATAATTTATAAGATAATACATATATTTAATGTAGTTTCTATACAAAATAAAATAAACAAATAATTTATGAAAATTTGTAACATAAACAAATAAATAATGTAAATATCAAAATTAAAAATAATGACAATTTATTGACAAAAAGCTTTTATAAAGCACCAATAATTTATTTTTCTGAAAGTATTTTAAGTCCATCAGAAGTTTGACCAAGTTTTACTATTTTCTTAATATCTGAAAAAGAAATTGATTTTGAAGCAACAAGATCATTACATATTCGTAATAATTGAAAAGATGGAAATTTTTGAAATTGCAACAGCTTTCCAGTATAGGTTATAATTTTTGCAGCTTGTTTTTGCCATTGATCTATTTGGTGAACATTAATATTTTCTACTTTGATTTCACTTAACTTATTAAGCATCATTATTGTTACTTCTTGAATGAGAAAATCTTGAAAGGTGTAATTAGCTCTCCTTTCTGAAAAGTCATTAACAATTGTTGGACACATCTGAGCTAATTGAAAGTTTTCTAATATAATATTTGAATTTGTCCACCAATAAACATGTAAGTATACAGGGTCATTAATTCTGTTTTCTCCCAAAAGCTGTCGTAAAATTAGGGATAATAATTTGACATCCTTTTTATCACCATCAATACTAGAAATAACTGTAACAAAATCATTAAAGTACAATTCTGAAAATTCTTCAAGTGGTGCATCTTGGAGATGTATTATTGAAGGAAGAATGATAGATTTAAATACACGATAAGTTGTATCCTCAACAAATGGTTGAAGTTCTCCAAATTCATCACAATTATCTTTCTCCTGCTTAAGTTTGGATATTTCTTCTAAATACATCTCCTTAAAATCGTCAATTCTTTTCGTAAAATAATATGAAAATGGGAAACGTAGATTATAAATTTGTGGTAATGTATAAATGTTGGGATTAGGTTCAAGAAGATCATCAATTGCCATTACTTTTGGATCATTAAACATATCTTTCCAGAATGTATGTAGAGATTCTATTCTATTTTCAAGCTGATCAATGCCAAAAAATGTCTTGATGGCTGAGAATTTTTCAAGAGAATATAACATTTTTGCAATTAGACGTCTGACCAAAGAACAAATGTAGGCCTGTAAAGCGGCAGAAAAAGATGAATAAGGATATATAACTGTTTGTTAGATGCTACATGATATTGCCAGTCTGTAGAAGGTTTTTCGTCAATCAAAATGAGCGTTTTCTCTTTGAGGCACTCAATAAAGATAGGATGCTTGAAAATGTCGGAACTGATAATTCTATAAGAAATCAAAAAGCAAAATTTAATAAACATCTTCAAGAAAATTTATATAATATCAATATGTACTTACTTAATGTGATTAATAGAATCTTCTGTAGAAGGATAATTTATGCATCGAAGACACCATAATAATTCTTGTTTTAATATCTCATCAAATGAATAAGTAGATTTCATTATATTTATCAAAGATCCATCCAAAAGTGCTGACAAATGTTTCTCTTGAGGGACCAAAGTTTCAATTGTAACTTGTCTCCATCCGCACATAAAATTAAATGATAAAAATTTTGTTTCTTGTTCTCTATGAATATGTAAAATAATACATGCATGCTTTGCTTTCATTTTTGGAGTTTTTATTCGAAGAAATTCATTACGATATTGTTCAATGATGAATTTAGCCAACTTAATACATCTCGAATTTTTGGTAGTCACATCACATTGAAGAACCAACATTTGATTATCAGATTCAAGCCAGAAATGTTTAACCCTATTTTGGAGTTGTGCTTCGGTTTTGAATGTTGATAATCTATCAACCTGAACAGGCATCACTTTCTCTAAACATTCTTTAACATCTGTGTGTATGTTTGAGAAAGTATTTACAATAACTAATAATGGGTTTGAACCAATCTCACAAAATAATGCAATGAAATAATCTTCTAAATGATCATGAAACTGATTACTATGTTCTTGTGATGGAAAGAAAACATTATTCCAAAACAAATTATCTTTATCTTTATCGTTACGTTTAGGTGTTGGGAAGTAAACTTTTTTCCAAAGTAAACTTTCTTCTGGATCAATAGCTGATTTTGTGGCTCTTATAATTCCATCTGCTGAAGCAATAGCAACAAGAGATTCTTTACATTTTGCAAGAATTTCTTCATTTTGGTTACCAGGATTCATTTTCATAGTGTTTATGGCTAGACTTTGCAAAGTTTCATCTGGATTAAAGCCAATGAAAAGATCATTCAATGTGAAATCATTATGAGATGGTATTCCGTCCTCCGAAACCAAAGTTCTCATTTGTCTAACCCATTTTTTCAAAATTTCTACAATTTCATGTTGTTGTTTTGTGAGAGCATCTTCAATAGTCAATCTTTGTTTTTCGAATCGATTTAAAAGTAGTGGATCTGCTTTATCAAGTCTAGATTCATCAAGAACTAAAATACATTTAAATTTATTATCGACATGGCTAATAAATAAACATAGGATTGGAAATTTAAAATATTAAAAGAAAATAACAAATAATAACAAATAATATAAATAAAATATGAACTTATTCTTACAACATTGAATTAGCATAAGCTCCAAGAGCAATTCTGCTATAGTATCTAGGATAATCTTTATTCCCATAAACAATGTAATTCTGATTCAATAAATCATAAAGAGCACCTATTTAAAAATATAAAAATTAAAATAACTTGTAATCATAAAAAATTTTATAAATTCGGATTACATACCATAGACATTATTTAAATCTGTTAAAATAAGAGGTCTCCCTGCTTCAACACACATCTAAAGAATGATAAAATATTATTAAGTGACAAAAAGTTATACATATAAGCAAATAAAAATATTAATTATTAATTATTTACAATAATTCTACTCAATACACTATAAGAATAATCTTCTTGGTCATCAGGAAATTGGGAACCTAATATCACCACAGGTTCTAGCCCTTCATCAGATAACTGATGAGTTAAAATGTCAATAATAAAATCACTTTTCCCAATAATCATTAAATGTCTTGCACTTTCATCTTTTAAATTAGTATTAATTAATTCTAAAGTTGATATTGGTTTGTATTTCCATTCACCGTAATTGTTGAACTTTTGCAAAACCTTACCAAAGTATTCTTCATAAAGTCTTGCATTTTGATCTGTACCACCAAAATTTCTAGCTAAAGCCATCTGAATATTATCGGGTGTCATCTCTGCCATAGACAAGCTTTTTACAAGACTATAATAATCACGAAGACCATGGAAATTTGGATGAATTTGTCCAGATTGCTCATATTCTGAATATGCTTCAGCAAGAGGTTTAAGAGACACGGATCGTGCTTTACCCTCAAATAATCGATCTGCAGTTTCCACAAGATCTTCAATACTCAACTTGGGCCTATTAGATAAATAAAATGATTTAAATTAGATCCTTTTAAAATGAAATATCTAACATTAATATTTTTCCATTACCTTTGAACCAATAATGCTCTACTACTTTTACTATTGTCTAATCTCCAATTACCAATCCCAACAACAGATACAGTTGGTCCATCGGCAGGATAACTTGGTTCAAGTAAAGAATGAAGAACTTTCAAAGGATTGTGTGGAGAAGTTTCGACCAATCCAACTAAAAAATAATAATAAATGTAAATTTAAAAATCAAAATTAATTGAAATTAAATAAGAATATTGCATATAATTAAATACCTCCTTCAAGTAAAACAACACTGATTGAAGGAAATTCATCTGTGCTTGTTTCCTGAAATTTAACGGCCTTTTGGAAAACTTCAATTATACCATCAGAAGTGGAAGCTGATGAACCATGATGTGGAATAAGATAAACCTAAAAATTTTCAAATTAAAACAATGAGTCATAATAGTAATAACAAAATTTTGAATAAATGGTTTCGTAATTGCATATTTACCTGTGGTAAGGTTTGGAAAAATCGATCATTTGAGTCTTTACCACGAAGATTTTGACTAATTAATTGAATTGCTAAAGATTTGGAAGTCCTTTCAATAAAAAAAATTAAATAAATTTAATAAATTTTTTTAAAAAAAATTTCTCAATAGTTCAAAGTACATTAGATGCTTATCATTTAAATACCAACCCTGATTCACCAATAATAAATACTGGTATTTTTGTCAGAATACAAACAGTCATTACTAATATATTTTCTAAGAGAGCCTCGTTTAATGCAGTGTTGGGAGGTATATTCATTCGTTTTACAATGTCATCTTGTTCTTGTTTAATTATTTCCTTAAATTTTTTATTATCTAAATTANAGAATATTGCATATAATTAAATACCTCCTTCAAGTAAAACAACACTGATTGAAGGAAATTCATCTGTGCTTGTTTCCTGAAATTTAACGGCCTTTTGGAAAACTTCAATTATACCATCAGAAGTGGAAGCTGATGAACCATGATGTGGAATAAGATAAACCTAAAAATTTTCAAATTAAAACAATGAGTCATAATAGTAATAACAAAATTTTGAATAAATGGTTTCGTAATTGCATATTTACCTGTGGTAAGGTTTGGAAAAATCGATCATTTGAGTCTTTACCACGAAGATTTTGACTAATTAATTGAATTGCTAAAGATTTGGAAGTCCTTTCAATAAAAAAAATTAAATAAATTTAATAAATTTTTTTAAAAAAAATTTCTCAATAGTTCAAAGTACATTAGATGCTTATCATTTAAATACCAACCCTGATTCACCAATAATAAATACTGGTATTTTTGTCAGAATACAAACAGTCATTACTAATATATTTTCTAAGAGAGCCTCGTTTAATGCAGTGTTGGGAGGTATATTCATTCGTTTTACAATGTCATCTTGTTCTTGTTTAATTATTTCCTTAAATTTTTTATTATCTAAATTAATATTTTTTGATCTAAAAATTTTAACCATATCTTTTCGATAATTCACACGCTCTTCTCGATCATAAATTCTAGATTGATAACAAAGAGCAAGTGCCAAAATATAACACCGGAATAGTAATGGTATGCTATTTTCATTAGGATATTTGGGTCTTATTTTTGATCGTCTTGGACGATTATTTAGACTATAATTGAAAAACTTTATCAATTTAATAGCTCTCTTCACATCACGTAAACTAACACTATATGGTTCTTCAATTGAACGAGTAAATTCTTGGGATCCAAACAAGAGTTCTGTAAGTACTGGATGGTTCAATTCTTTAAGTTCTTTGTTCGTCATTATTTGGATATATTTTTTTTCATCATTTTTTTGAAGAATATCGTAGTCCCACACATAATCCAAAATTTGGTCAGGAAGTGGCTTGACTTGATATAAGAGTTTATTTTTTTCTTCATATCTAGTGACTTTAGTTTTTAATCCAGCTTGGCTTTGACTTTTTGTTCGAATTCGATATGGATTACACGCAGAGAACAATCGAATATTTGGATGAATTAATTTTCCAAGCAGCATTCGATGAGCAATAAGATCTGCTAGAAGACCAATATGATCACATGTATTAATTTCATCAAAAAATATCCATATTACTCCTTTTGCGGCTTCCTTTTCAACTTCAGACATAAAATATAATATGTTAGCTTCTGAAATTCCTGCGTGAAGGTTCAATGCTTTGAACGTAACTTCAACAACATGTGCCAAATAACTTATTAAACTTGTCTATAAATTTTAAGATATATTATTAATATATTTATTTAACCATAGATATATAGTAAGTAATTACCTTTCCACAACCAGCTTCACCCATCACAACAACTGGAATGTTAGCCCAAGCTCTTAGTAAAATTAATGCCATCTTGACTAAATTATCAGCTGACAGTGCATAATTAGGCAAATCAATTTTCCTTGTTGTCTTACGTGCCAAACATTCCAATCTATTTAAAAGTTCTTCATCGGGCAGACTATTGTAATCATCAAGTTTCCATTCTCTGGGATTACCAGAAAATTGATTTCTCAAGAAAGCCTTCATATTTTCATTAACCTTCTTGGGGTCTTGATATAAAGTGCAAATTGAGTCTGGACCTTGAGATGCGAAGCACACTAAAAGATTATAGTAATCCCATGATTTAACACCGATTTCTAAATCTGTATCAATAGATCCAATTGACTTTAATTGTGTTTCTTTAGTATTAACAGATCGAGTTGCAAAGTCTTTAGAAACATCTATTAGGTTTTGCAGTAATGTTGTTCTTAAATCTTTTTCTTTTAAAATTTGTTTCAAATTCTCAACACAGAAGAGTGAACTTAATGAAAAACGCGCCTATCAACAAATTAAATTTATCAGAAAAAAGATTATCTTAAAAAGTCTGGTCTATCAAATGAAAGTACTCACCAATTGATCAGCTAAAACATTAATAAAAATTTCTACAAAACGAAATGATAAAATTTTATCTGCGTTTTCATTTAAGAAATATTTGCCCACTAGTTCTTGACATCTTCGCGTCGGCAAAGGTTGAGTAATGGCTCCTTCTCCATGGAAAAGAATATTATTTTCTTCAATTGTTGCTTGATCAAATGCATTCAAATATTGGCACACAATTTGAATTGGACTATTAATTACATCAGACACACTTAACTTATCAATATCCCAGGACAAATGAGTTTTTGTAAAATAACTTGTGATAGGAAGTGAATTGAGTAATTTTTGTTTGTCAGTAGAAGCAATTTCAATAAAAACTGTGGTTTGTGGAAGACATACGATATCCACATCACTAAAGACAAATCCTAATGTTAACAATTCAAATAAGAACATATTGACATCACTACAATTATTGTTTGAAACAATATTAATATGTAAGCTTTCTCCTTCGTGAAGTTGAAATTCTTTGAGCTTGTAAACTAGTTTATTAAAATTGATCTCATCACTAATAAGGAAACTGCGAGGAATTTTATGTTTTAGGTAACTAGATTGTTTAACCCATTCACTCTTGCCTTGCCCAGATAGATCCGAGGATACACATGCAACACCTGGACATAATTGAGAATAAATATCCTTCATTGTTTCACCACATAAACCATTGGTAATAACTACTTCTGTTGAAAATTGATCTAAAATATGATGACGAATTTCCGCTTCGTGACAACAAATTAATGCTAATAAATAATCAGCATGTCTCTCACGTAAAGATCTTATATAATTTACTAAATTATATTGTAAATCGAAATCAAGCTCCTCTAAATTTGCAATACAGAACAGATGGTCTTTATATCCATTATCAGCTGCAAGAAAACAACGTTTGATAAAAATTGAAAGTTCCTCTATAGTGGTGAATGATTTGCAAATCAAAATTTGCCATGGCTTAGGAAAATATCCATGATTTGTATAAATTGACATTATGATATTTGGAACTAATAATTTATTATTACAAGCAGCAACAAATAACCTTCCTCTATGCACTATATCAGAAGGAACCATTACACCTTTTGTTTTTAGTGGACGTAGTTGAATTTGAATGTCACCAAATATATTTTTTATCTTGGCACCAATTTCACAAAGAACATCAAAATGATTTTGGCGTGAAATTTTAAAATCACCTTTTTTGGAAGGTAACAACCTGGCCTTTTTATTCACAAATTGGATAAGAGTTTTACAAATTTCTCTATTGGCTTGATCATCATTAGTGAAATAATCAAGAAAAGTTAAAATATGGTGAGCAGAGAAAAATGTCAGGTAGTAATGAATTTCCTGTACTCGATCAATGGTATTTTCCCTGAAATATATGCAAATAACCACATCAGCTATGAAACGTGAAAACGAAATTTTTTTAAAAAATAATAATTACCATTGTTTCAAATCCTTCTTAAGTGATTTAAGCAACTCGGTTAATTCTTTTATCTTATTGTCACCAGAAACTGATTTCTTGTATTGCCGATAACTGAAATGCCCCATTTGTATAAGTTTAACTCCAAAATTACAAATCTCGTGAACCAAATCAACTTGACGAACAAATTCATCCATTATCTGGGCCTTTGCTATCTGTTCTTCTTCATTTGCATCCATTCTCATGTTTACCGCGGAAGTAGGTTTGGCAATTAACAAAGCACGTCCTCTCAAATCTTGTAAGTCTGACAGAGAATAAGGCTTTACATTACTATCTTTGGAAGGATATGTCAAAACAACGGTAAACTTTTCATCTTTGTCAATACGTCCAAATTCATAGGTTCCTTTTTTAAATGCATTTTGGATCTTTTCTTTACTAACTTCACCTCGATTTGAAATATTTTTATACATATTTTGTATAGCCATATTACAACTTGAACATAAGGTAATTTTTCCAACTAATGTAGGGTTGTCAGCATTAATGGAGGCCAAATCGTCAAGAAACTTTTTAATACTTATATCTTTTGACTTCACTTTATTCATCAATTGAAGTAGCAATTGTTGGACTTGAATTAATGAAGCAACAGTATCCTCTTGGTTTAATCGTTCATCATTAAATTCATCAACACTATATTTATCAAAATACCAGAGATTAAATAAAATTTATTATAAAATTATATCAAGGAAATAAATAGCTACGTACCCATTAATAAGATTTCTTATATCATGTTCAGCAATACTTTTGAGGAATTCTATAAAATCGCCAGCTTCAGATAATTCTTTAATCAAAGGCCAGCAAGTATCACTATCAATTTTAGCAAGATTTCCACTAAGATAATCAAAAAAGCTATTTAACTTTCCAAGGGTTAAAATATCATCTTGCAAAATACGTCGAGATTTTGCAAGCCAATCGTCTTTTTCATGTGGAACATCAAATATTTCTATAATCGTGAATAATTGTTCAAGGCGAATAATCCAATTCGGTACAGACGCGAGTCGTTTAAGCGTTTTGACAAGGTTGTTATAATGGTTTTGGATTTCGCTGAGAACAACATAATTTTCCATTAATTTAAGTTCGAGTTCAACATTGGTTACATCTTTCCAGAGGAAAACAGCATCGGAACATTTTAATTTCTCCCAATCTTGACCTTCATATTGTTTACATAATTGAGCAAACCTTTCCAGTGCTTTAGTAAGTATCGTTTTTGTGATATCTTCAACTGTCAACATTTCCGCTACTTCACTAAGAAGTGAATTAAAAATGTTTGCAAATGCTTGAGATTCGGAAAATCCGTACACTTTTCTTGCCATTTCTGTTGTTTTACTATGAAATTTCCAATGATCAGGACTTAAAATATCTTTGAGTTTAATTTGGGATAACATCTTAGATTCGGTATCTATTTTTGAAAGATAATCTTGCACATCCAAAACCTTTGTGGTCGGACAGAAGGTCTCGTAATATGTTCTAAGTTCATTTAAGGTGGACTCATAATTTTTGCATTGTTTTCTAACTTCACTGATATCTGTTTTTGAGATAAACACCGAGTTCAAATTAGGACTATCAAAATAAGTGAATATATCTGTATCTTTATGTCTCAAAATTAATTGAAGTGATTTGACATCAATAGTTTTCTCAGCAATTAAGCTTGCCAACTGATTAATGTCATCACGTATTTGTTGAACATGAGGATGTTTATGTAAATTTTCGACATGGTCTTCTGCACGAAAAATTGCCTTCCAAAATTGTCCAGAATTGAGAAGATTCAAATGATGTTCAGATGTTGAAAGTGGAATATAATGTGATTGCAATTTAGTCATTATACTGCATATTAATTGTTCAGATATACTTCATGTACAATAAATAAAATAAAAATTAATAAAATTAATAAAATTAAAATGATTAAATTTCATTATATGCTCTTCTTGAAATACTTACTCATAATTAATTTTTAGTCTATCAGTATTTGTATTACCACAAATAAATCGGATTTTATCCAAGAGTTGATAATCAGCATTATAAACAGATTGTTCTAATTGATCAATTGCTATTTTGACGAATTCCTGAATTATATGTACTTCTAGATTCACAACTCGAGTTGTTGCTTTAAGAATTTGTAATTCTGAACATTCCCTAACCCGGGTAGTAGCAATTCTTGATAATTCATAGATTTTTTTTCTATCTTTAACTACTTTATAAGCCACTGATAAATAATTGAAAATTGTAAAGACGAATATTCCTTCATCACCAGAAGTTGAATTCTGTGAATCATTTAAACGAGTTAAAACACTATCGCTATTAAACCAATCCCCACAAATTTGTAAAACTTTTGGATTCTTAGAATCCTGTACAGAATTATTATTAACGAACCAATGTTTCAATAATTTAAAGAAAATATTTAAGATTTTGATTTCTTTAGACTGGGAAATGGCCTCCAGTGCATTGAGGTGGTTTCCTGAAGACCAATATATAGACTTAGTTAAAAGAAATTTTTCAATTGAGTCCAAATTATCATTTCTATTCCACCCGGTACGAGGATGTTTTAATAAATAAATAACTCTGTTGCAAAAAATTCCCGAAACATCATTTCGAAAATCTGAGGGAATTTCATTGTAATCATCAATTAAAGTACTTGCGCTTGCATCAGAATGATCAATATTAATTCTAATACGTTCAATCAAAAATTGTCGAACTCTATTACTAACATTTATGGAGCGATCAGTAATATCTGTCCACGTTGCAATAAGTAGTGATATAGTGCGAGAAATGTTGATCAGATGCTATTATAACAATGAAAAAATGAATAAATAAACTATATAGAAGTAATTTTAAAAAGAGAAATCATCAAATTAAAATAATACTTACCCTGGCAATTTTTGTATATGTTTCTTCATCAATAAATTTCATGTAAGGTTTAGCACTTTCATTCCAAACTTTAAAAAAATTGTTTAAATCATTATTATCATTATATTCAATGCCGAGGAATGAGTCGACAAAAGAGAATTGAGGGTCTAAGATGATAGCAGACTTAAAAATTTTAATCCACGCGAAGGACTTATATATTGCGTTATGTCGAACTAAACTTTTTAAAACCCCCGGCATTAGTTCTAAAGTGCTACTCGGAAATGTCTCTTCGGATATATTTTCTAGTGCTTCAAGTAAATCGTTAGATTGAAAATTTTGAGGAAATTGCATTATATGATGTTGCTGTATATAATATCCAAGGAGGGCGCAAAGGAAAAGCCGTTTCTCTCTTGGTTGGGAAATANTGTCGAACTCTATTACTAACATTTATGGAGCGATCAGTAATATCTGTCCACGTTGCAATAAGTAGTGATATAGTGCGAGAAATGTTGATCAGATGCTATTATAACAATGAAAAAATGAATAAATAAACTATATAGAAGTAATTTTAAAAAGAGAAATCATCAAATTAAAATAATACTTACCCTGGCAATTTTTGTATATGTTTCTTCATCAATAAATTTCATGTAAGGTTTAGCACTTTCATTCCAAACTTTAAAAAAATTGTTTAAATCATTATTATCATTATATTCAATGCCGAGGAATGAGTCGACAAAAGAGAATTGAGGGTCTAAGATGATAGCAGACTTAAAAATTTTAATCCACGCGAAGGACTTATATATTGCGTTATGTCGAACTAAACTTTTTAAAACCCCCGGCATTAGTTCTAAAGTGCTACTCGGAAATGTCTCTTCGGATATATTTTCTAGTGCTTCAAGTAAATCGTTAGATTGAAAATTTTGAGGAAATTGCATTATATGATGTTGCTGTATATAATATCCAAGGAGGGCGCAAAGGAAAAGCCGTTTCTCTCTTGGTTGGGAAATATTATTAATGATGAATTCAATATTAGCAACATTCCGAGCGCGGTGACCATGATTTTTTAACAGCCATTGATACTCCATAATCTTATCTTTATAATTTTTGGCATTAACTGATTGATATATGACATCAACGAATACAAAATCGTCGATATTCATTAAATATTTTTTATTACTTAACCATATGTCATATTGATCGTTCATCGTTGTGTCCAACGTGCGATCTGGCTCATATCCCTCCCCTTCGTAATCCACATAAATACCCTTCCAACCTTTTAAAAATATTCCATATCTATATTTAATTTCTGGCATGTTCTCATATTCCAGAAGAATATCAATGGGTTTTGATCTCCAATAAGTAGGGTGCACGTTCGGATCAGGTTGTTCAAGTCTATTTGGTTTACTCCAATTTCCTAATTCGTTACAACTACCGAGAACTACTGGTTCACCTGTTCGGTCAAAATTTGGCAAATGTACATGAAAAGTGACATTGAAAATTTCGCTGTCAAAGAGGCTGTCTCCAAAAACGGCTTTACTGAAAATGTCATATCGTGTTTCATAGTAATTATCCCGATTTGAACTTGTTGCTTCCGCATTATTATTTCTAGTATTTGCTGAATCGCTAGTCAAAGAAATATAATTTTCTTCACGAGGACTAGGAATACTCATTTTCTATTAAAAAACTTTAATGACCAGAACTTTTGTATATTAAAGTTTAAAAGAATTTTCTCTCTCATTTACGACGTTTGAAATTAAAATCGGAAAATTTTAAATTCGAATATTTATATGGATTTTGTTTTTTGTCGCACCAGCGACATGCCTGCATGAGGTAGTTTTATTGGTCAATCCTTAAAAATTCTTATCTGTCACCCGTGGTGTTGTTTTTGATAAGTTTTTTTTTATTTTGTTTAATTCTTTGTATCCTACTATATTCGTTGCATCCTACTATATTCGTTGCATCCTACTATATTCGTTGCGTTGCAATGACAAAATAAAAAGAAGTAAAATCAATTGGTGAAATATTTCCAGGATGAAAATAGTGATGAATTATATCTAATTTATGAATATTTTTAAAATCAGATGCTAATTGTTCTAAAGAGCCTAATTTTAGTCCCCAATTAAAATTATTTTTCAGATGATTTTGGATCCCACCTTTACTCGTGAATTGTTAACTAAATGATTAAACTTCCTTTTCGTACTTACTCTTTATTACATCAAAAAAAAAATATACTCTGAAACATTCTAAACTTCATGCCTAAATTCCGAACGAACATTTTCATCCGGTACATTTAAATTTGTAAAATTATTATCGAACTTTTTTAATGTACATCATCTGTTCCATTGTTGACCGTTCCTCAAAAATTGTTATTATAAATATCAATGAGGAGTTGATGATTTATGTGATCAAGTGATCAAGTTCTAAAAGAAAATAAAAAAGGCATCAAGTAAAAATTATATCTCAATATTTTTTTTATTTCAGTTTTATCTCCATGTCTATTCGTTCATAACCATTTTATTAAGTTGAAGAATTGATGGAATTGATTAAGTTTGAAAAATTAAAAACCAGACTTTGAAAATTTATCGAAACAACACATTTTGTCTGGATCAAATGTTAATGATGATGTATTATGACAAATGGAATAATAAATATTATTATATATTTAGCGAATTGGAAATATAAATAAAAATATTAATTTATTCATTTATTGTGCATATAAATTTTACAAATAACCATTAAAAATATAATGAAAAAATAAATCTCTCTAAAATTCAATTTTTGTGATTTGGAACTATTTCATTTAATGATTCTATCAAGCGTAAAATACTTCAGATTCTGCAATGTTAGATTCAATGTAATATTGTGCTTATATTTATAAAAGAAAACATTAATAAGTATAAGGTTTTATGTAAAAATAAAAATATTAAAATAAAAATATTATTTTTCATTGTTTAAGATTTTCTAATAACTTTAAATACTTCATAATTATCAATTCTCAATAGAAAAGCCACCTGATGATGTTTTTAAAGGTTGTATATATAAAAGCCATAACATACTTAATTTGGTCGTTTACATTAAGAATTGCAAATTCAGTTCTTTTTTACTCTGCTAAGAATTGAATTTTGAAGATTACCATCTTTAATGAGAAAATGAAACTGCCATCAATTTATCATAATTATGATCAATTATGATTATTATCTCATGCTAAAGGATCATAACCTCATCAGTTTCTTTAACTTTCGCTACAACAACTATACAATCATGACCATAGCAGATATTCCAAAAATGTTTGTGGAGCAAACCCATCTTTAGTTCCACGTTCAAATTTATATGGAATATTTGTTGTTGAATTCAACTGCGTGATCTTCAAAATGGTAGTTATTTATGAGAGAAGGTAATACACTAATCTTGCTGGCTGGTAAAATAATAACAATGGATTTTATTGATCTTTGGGAACTACTAGATGTTGCCCAAAAGTTATTTAACAAGAATTTTTTTTAAAGCCTGATTTTATTATAAATTTTGATATTTGTAATATGAAAGTGACGAATATGTGGTAGGCATTGTTGTGAAAAAGGTTTCCTTTGTCCAATCTTCAGGGTTTGTAGAGAGAATAGAATTCTGAGCAATTCCCCACTTGATAACGTAGTTCCAAATTTAAACATCTTTCATTTGCAAATCATCTCATTTGAGAAGAGATACTAGTGAAGAGAAGTGAAATCTGAACTACAAAAATAAGATTGGGATACTTAACTACAATATCATTACAAAATTTTTCTAAATTATTAAAGTTTTCTTTGACAAAAATAGTATTGTAGAATAAAGTAAAATGGGGTTTCAACCAAGAAGCTTTATCTCCAATAAGAATAGTTTCTAATTTGTTGGATAATTAAGCAAGTTCAAATTCATTAGCAGCTAACATTAAGTCAAAAATAAATACAGTCTTGACATTTTTTAAATAATAATCCCACGATAAATTTATCTACGTAAAAAAATAATAATAAATTAATAAAATGATAATACTATAAACAAATTAAAAATTTCCAATATAAGTAATAAAGTTTTTTTTTATATTGATAATAACTTACTTAAGAATGATATCAAAAATTTGAGCTAAAATTCNAAGTGACGAATATGTGGTAGGCATTGTTGTGAAAAAGGTTTCCTTTGTCCAATCTTCAGGGTTTGTAGAGAGAATAGAATTCTGAGCAATTCCCCACTTGATAACGTAGTTCCAAATTTAAACATCTTTCATTTGCAAATCATCTCATTTGAGAAGAGATACTAGTGAAGAGAAGTGAAATCTGAACTACAAAAATAAGATTGGGATACTTAACTACAATATCATTACAAAATTTTTCTAAATTATTAAAGTTTTCTTTGACAAAAATAGTATTGTAGAATAAAGTAAAATGGGGTTTCAACCAAGAAGCTTTATCTCCAATAAGAATAGTTTCTAATTTGTTGGATAATTAAGCAAGTTCAAATTCATTAGCAGCTAACATTAAGTCAAAAATAAATACAGTCTTGACATTTTTTAAATAATAATCCCACGATAAATTTATCTACGTAAAAAAATAATAATAAATTAATAAAATGATAATACTATAAACAAATTAAAAATTTCCAATATAAGTAATAAAGTTTTTTTTTATATTGATAATAACTTACTTAAGAATGATATCAAAAATTTGAGCTAAAATTCTTGACCTTATAATTAATATTATCCTCATTTGGTTGAATATTTTCTAACTCCTTACTGAATAAACAATCGAAATTTCAATACATTAGAATGTACCGTCAAAGACTTTTCTTTATTTTTAACCTGAATGATTACATTGTAATCACCTTAAGGAGTTTAATAACTCGTCAAAAAAAAAAAATTTAAAGACATTTTGAGTTGAAAAAAAAGGGAAAGAAATGAATTGGTTAACAAAATTGGAAACAATAATTTATATGATTGTTAGTATAATATATTGACGTTCTTTATTTAATTATATACATTATTATCATCGCGTATTGTTAAATGTATGATAAAATATATTATTAACAATTTGAATTCGAACAGTTATAGTTTTTTAGAATTTTAACTGTTAAAGAGTATAATGACACATCACTATTTTACTTCACGTGCTGTGCCTGATTGATTTTAATTATAAGCATTATATAATTACGGAGAAAACTAGTTTAAATATTAAAAATCAGAATTTGTTAATACACTACTTTAATTTTAGATAATTGCTCTTAAGAAATTGTTAGTTGATGTAGTTTTAGAATATAGATTGTTTAAAAGAAACCTTTAATAAATAAATAGAAATTTTTTTATCTTCATTGGGAAAAAAAATAAATAATTCTATGATAATGCTCATTTCTTATTTTTTATTTGTCTACAGAAATTCAGAAAATCAAGCTAATTCTAATGACGAAAGCCAATCAGCAATATGCAAGACAATTCAGAGAATCAATCTAATCAAAATAGCAAGAATGATGCCAACATGCCATGCAAGGAAATGTCACTACTCGAAGCCAGGCCATTGAGCTGTCTGTTCAATAAGAAATTCATCGAGATATTCATCCCCATGAGCAAGATATATTTGTAGAGCTTATTGCACCTGTTAGGGAAGAATCTGCTGAGAATAATGATGTAACTGCGGATGATTCTTGACTTCAATGCCAGAAAGTTTAGCATGCTTATGCCAAAAAGTATGTGGTGTGGAGATGTGTGCAATGAAAGCCAACCGAGAGATTTCGTAATCACTGCGGAGAGAGAGTCGAGGAGATTAAGAATGCCCAGAGAGGTCGATTTGCCAGAGACACATGTCCGATGATCAAATTGGCAGGCAAATATTCCTGCTTGTTTTTGGTATTTGCAAATATTCCTTGTCATATTTTCCAAAAAATTGCCAGTTTTTCCTGACTCAACCTGTGATGACAAAATAGAGTACTTTCTTGGAAGGTTTATCGGCATTGATGGAGACCAAATCGGCAAAAATTTTTTAATAGTTATATCTCTCATCTTCACTTTATTCATCAATTGAAGTATCAATTGAAGGACTTGAATTAATAAAGCAACAGTATCCTCGTTAAATCATCAACACTATATTTAACAAAATACCAGAGATTAAATAAAATTTATTGTAAAATCATATCAAGGAAATAAAACTCTACGTACCAATTAACAGGATTTTTTATATCACGTTCATCAATACTTTTGAGAAATTCCAAAAGATCGCTAACTTGATTCTTTAATCAAAGGCCAGCGCAGCAGGTATCGTTATCAATTTTAGCAAGATTTTCATTGTAATTTAACTTTCCAAGGGTTAAAATATCATCTTGCAAAATACGTCGGATTTTGCCAGGCTGTGGAACATCAAATATTTCTATAATCGTGAATAATTGTTCAAGGCGAACAATTTGGTACAGATGCAAGTCGTTTAAGAATTGTCATAATGTTTTTGGTTTTTTCTGAGAACAATATAATTTTCCATTAATTTAAGTTCGAGTTCTACATTGGTTACATCTTTCCAGAGGAAAACAGCATCGTAACATTTTAATTTCTCCCAATCTTGACCTTTATATTGCTCACATAATTAAGCAAATCTTTGCTTTAGTAAGTATCGTTTTTGTGATATCTTCAACTGTTAGCATTTCTGCTACGCCACTAAGAAGTGAATTGAAATGTTTGAGATTCAGCAAATCCGTGTACTTTTCCTATTGTTTCACTATGAAATTCCCAATGGATTCGGTATCTATTTTTGAAATATAATCTTGTACATCCGTGATTGGGCAGAAGATCTTGGATATGTTTTAAGGTGGACTCGTTGTTTTCTAGCCATTAATAAAATTAAAATGATTAAATTTCATTATATGCTCACTACGTGATGCTTCTTGAAGTACTTACCCATAATTAATTTTCAGTCTATCCATCCTATTGGTATTTGTATTCAGCAAATAGATTTTATCTAAGAACTTACGTTGCAATGTAACAAATATAAATATATTTTATACAGATTCTAATAATGTAAAAAAGGTAATTTTCTCGGGCTTCGGAGATAGTTATTTATAAAATAAATCGTTGAAGTTAATTTAACTAGTTAAAATATTAAATATTAATCAATCGTAATAATAAGAATAAAACCTATTATTATTGCATATAATAATAGAAGTAAAATAAAAAATTAGCAGTTAGCCAGCATGAAGAAAGATTTTTATGTAAAAATAAATATATATATGATTATATATATACAGTTTCAAATCATCTAAAAAAGGATTGTGCTGATAAATTTTAGATTTTTTTTTTTGTATCCGGTATTACAAATAGAACATGTAAAATCCACTATTAGCTTGATCCGAATAGAAAAGAATTCTTAGGTAGAAAATTATTCAAGAAAGAAATTTAAACATTCAAGTTACAAATATTATAATGATATTTTTATTTATTTATTTTAATGAACTAAAAAACGATCATTGCACAAATTCCAATAATGACATCACGTCTACTTGTTCTTATTTCTGTCAATTTATAATTGCATTATTAAAATTATTTTTACTACTACTATTTTAATAATAGAATCGTTTTTAATGTATTACTATTTTAAAAATCAATTGGGAAAATAATAAAATAATTCTATATGACAATTTTTACTATAATAAATTTTATTTATATCTAAAAATATATAAATATTATATTATTAGAACATGCTTAGATATTTATTTAATGAATATAATTTATGTAATAATAAATTAATTTGCTATAAACAACATATATCCGATATACATATATTAAATTTCACTGCACAAAATCTAAATAATTTTTTTTCGCATCTTACCTTTATTTTTTAATATTGTGAAAAAACTTATAATAACTGATGAGGAAACATTTAAAACATAAAAAAATTTATTATCCAAAAACAATCATAAATTAATGAGTAAATTAATTAATTAATGATAAATACATCTTCTATAAATGATTATAAAGAAGTTGTAAGAAAAAAAATTATTATTAACAATCTCCATCAATCACTATTAAAAAAAATGTATGCTTAATTCAAAATTAAATATCTTATATTATTTTTTATTTTTCATAATATTTTAATATTTATAACAAAATTCAATCTAGCAACAAATTTGAACTGATTCGGAAAATAGGGAAATCGTCTTAAAGAAATCAATCCGCTTATAATTCAAGGTGAAATTAAGCAAAGGAAAAATGAGAAAATAAAAATTTAATGCAATTTCAAATGTTTATAATAGAATTTTTGATGAATTACGATACTATTTATCTAAAAAAAAATTAACCATATCAAACTATTAATCAGGAGTCGACATAGACAGGGCTGAATTATCCAATAAATACATTTATAACTTAATTATTAATATTTAATTTAATTTATTTTACTTTAAAATAAATTTAAATAAAGTAGAATAAGTTAAATAAAGAGGACTTAAACAAAGCAAGTTTGTTTTAACCAATCATCTGTTATCTTAAATCTTTGTATCAAATAAATTAAATATATACAACGAACCTTTGTGAGAATCTGATCTGAAATAGTCACATCACACTAATAACTGATCACAGAATTTATCTAATTTCCTATTATTGACACCAAACCAATTTTTTTTTTGAACGTTATAAAATACTAAGATTTAATTTAACTCCAGCATTTTCCTAATATTTCTTAAATATTTCTTTGATATTTCTTTTATTCTCTTCAATATTATGTCTGTATATTATTCGTATGATGTTTATTTATTTCTTTTTTATTCTCTTCAACATTATGCATGTATATTATTAATATGATGTTATTTTGTTAACATTATTCATATTATTCTCTTCTCTTTATCTTTACCTTAATCGCATACTTTATCAGTTAAATATATAAATAAATAAATATAGTGATATGTATTGCATGATTATTATTCATATTATTTATTAAAGTTAAATAATTTTATATAATATTAAAAGTTTACAAATATTAAAGTACAATAAAGTTTTCTTGATAGAAACTATAATTTAATAAGAGCTCTTAAAAATCTTGAAATTCATACATGTTGAGAAAAAAACAAATCGAAAAAAAATCGAGAGAAAAAAATCGAGAAAAAAATCGAAAAACGAAAATTATCTTTGCCAAAAAATTTTTACCTGCACCGAAGTGAAAAAAAAGGAAGAATCAAGGGAAGTCAATTCCATTAATTATGTCGTTATTATTATTGTAATTATCATTATTGTCATTATTATAACGTCGCCTATAGAAACGTCGTCTTTTGTCTTTGTTAATATTATTAACCTCAATCGCTAGCAAGTCAAATTCTCTTCTTTTGTCAGTCGACATCGAACTCCAAAGATCGCGAAAAAGGTCTTTGGTAAGTAAAGTAGGTTCATTTTTTAAATGAATTTCAAGTTGTAGGAAACAAACGTTTTGTCCACTCAATAGTACTTCGCTTTCCCTCAAATAGTGAATTAAATCGTGAGCATTTAATAAAGGGTGATTTAATAGTAATGATATTAAATCCCTATTTAATGTATACATATTTATATTATATTATTGTTTTTCGATAATAAAAATTATGAAATTATAAAAATTATGAATGAAATTATAAAAATTGCGAATTTATAAAAATTGGAAAATTAAAAAGTTATAGAATAAATATGTTTAATATAAATGATAAATAATGATAATATAATAAGTATGAAATTGAAAGGACGAGAGCATGAATTTTTTTTGTCTTATTTATAATAAAAAAAAATGTATCTTCATTACTAGAATAGGTTTTTTTTTTTTTTTTTAAACCAACGGAGCCTCTGGACAATAAATACAATTTATAGAACAAATAGGTACATAAAGGAGTTTGCTAAAACTAGATAAGATCTAATCTACAGCACGGCCATTGTTGCTCAGTAAACCTGAGAAACTGATTAGCCAAGGCCCTGTCAGTTAGTTTTATAAAAGCATGAAATCCTTTTTTTGCTAACACCATTCAAGAATTTTGCATATAACTATTGCTTTGCATGAACTACTGCTGTGTGATTCATTACTAGAATAGGTTAACAGCAAGTGGTTAAAATATCTCCTGGAACTAATCATTTTAACATTCTGTAAATTGTATAACAATTATAAATAAATTAAAGTTTCGTAAAATTTTCGCAGTATTACAATAATGACGCATAGTTTTTATATATTTCATATACGTGTTTCGTATAATTTGAAAATAACAGATAGAAGTTGTATTACTCTCTAATCTCTTTAATCTCTTTAATATATCACAATTCTTATGTGTTAGGGCTTTTCCCATAATTAATTAAGATTCATTATCATTATCATTATCATTTTTATTAACAAGTATGCCACGCGGAACACGTACACAACACAAATGACGTAAATGTGTAGATCACATATTTTTAGAATTTTAGAATTTAATTAAATTAAACTGATTCTTTTTTTAATTTAATGATTCAGTCTGATATACAATTTTAATTAATTTAATTTAATGATTTATTTACAGTCAGTCTGATATACAATTATATAATTTAATTTATTTAAAGATTAACACGATGTATTTTAATGTTTATTGGTCATACGTTTCAAATATTAAAATGATGGCTTAAAATTTTGGGTTCAAATTTACAAAACGAATTCTTCATAAAAATAATATAGCTAATAAGAAATAATTATAGAAAACAGAGTGCAAAGATTTTATTTATTTGAGCAAAAAAAAACGAAAAAGAAATAGTCAAATCAAAATTTATATATTAATTATTTGTTATATGTTTATGTGCATTATTTGGAAATAAAAATCCATTTTGTGATAATTTTTAATTGTAATTATTTATCTACTTTTTGTCAAACAATATAAAATTAAATAATAATAATAACGATAATCATAATGAAATTACCAGTACAGTGAAACCAGTTTTATTATTAAAATATCAAAAATCGCAACCGATCAGTGCCGGTGAAAATTTACGTTTATTCCGTCATGAGACCTCGGCGTTTTTTGTCTCCTTGAATTTCTTTTATTTATTTATTTTTTACATTTTTTATTTCCAGTTTACAAGTTTTTTACGCCTCGTGAATTATTACTTTGTTACTTAAATTTTAAAATTATTATTATTTTATTATTCATTGTTTATCACTACTAATTAATATCATCTATAAATAAACCATATATAGTTGATAGATAGATAAGTAAAAAGTTTATCCATATTTTGTAATAATTGTTTCTTATTAACCAATTCTTCATGTATTCGTACAAGGAAAGGGTTTTTAGTATAAAAAAAAAAGTTGTATTATTCCCCATTTTACGCCTAATTTCTTTATATATATTTATTATCGGAAGCGTATATTATTATTATCTTTGAAATATAAAATATCAAGTTCTCCCTTTTTTTCCATCTCATAATACCAAACAAATCGAAAATATCTTATCTGAACCTTAATTACATCGAAGATATGCTTTATTTGCACAGTTAAGTGTAATCTATTTATCTTTATAATAAATAATATATTTACTATCAATGTATGTCAGATATTAAGTTTTATTAGAACTAAGAAATAAAAACCTAACCTAAACTTTATTAATATATAAATTTAATGATTTGATAATAATAAAGATTTACATATTGTAAATTTTCTATTTCTACTTTTCTAATAACAATTTTCTCCTTACTAACAATTTCCTTTTTCAGACGTATTGCTTTAACATCTATTTTTACAAGCGATTTTCTATTACTATTAACAATTTTTACTTTTATGATAACGATTTATTTTATTATTTAATAATTTCTAGTTATTTCTACTAACAATTTTCTATTTCTAACAATTATATTCTTTCAACAAAAATAAAAGCCATTGAGGTAAATATCAATAATATAATAACAATTTAGAACACTAATAAATTTGACAAATAAAATTACTGGATTTTGTGGGGCACTTTACATATCTTGAGTTTTTAGTTTGCCATTGTATATTTACAATTCAATACATTTAATAATATTTTATATTTTAGGATTGTTTATCCTACGATCTCTTGGATAATTACTACATGACTTGATAAGAATGTTAGATTTAAAGATTCAAATTCAGTAATTCCATTTCCTGAAAATCAAGTTCCATTATTTGGATCTGGTGAATTATATTTCATTTAGATTTACAGAAATTTCAATCGCAAGTAAAGCTTTAATATTTCAAAAGTGGTATTGAAAGTTTGATTAATAAAGGAAGAAAAATCTTGGTTGTATAAATTGCTTATACTTTTACTTGGCTTGGAACAATCATCATTTTTTTTTATTCTTTTATGAAAATTCAAATAAATAAATTTGTAAATTTATTTATTTTATTACAGGACAGGTATCTTTGAAAGGTAAAAAAGATTCTCGTTTATATTACAGTGTTGATGTATGATTGTTGGGTTAACAATGCATTTTGTCTTGTACATGAAAGGATTATTTATTCTCAGTTTTTGTTTTTTATTATCGTTTAATCCAAAAAAAAAATTGATATTAATACAATTTGAGCAAAGTTGCATTGTATGCTCAATTTGGAAATTAATTAATTAATTTTAAAATATTAGTGTTAGTAATAAATTAGTTTGGAATTTTTGACGATCATTATTTCATTTTTCATATAAAGCCCCTTTATAATTTGGTAAAGGAAAAATGATTGGATTTTTAATAAATAGCTCATTGGCATAAAAGTAAAAAATTTTTTTTCATGCAAGTTTAACGGTTTTAAGAATTATATAAACTATATTTAAATGGAATATGTATCAACTTTCGCTGGCTTATAAAAACATGCACTACAAATTTAAAAAATTTAAATTCCGTCCGTATTAAATTTTTAGAAAATTAACAAAGGCATTTGATGTAAATTAAAGATTTCTCGTCATGGCATTAAATGAAAAATATAAATCTATTCAATAATAGTAATAAAATAAAAGCATTTAGTTCAATAAACAGAACTCTTACAAAAATTAACAATTCCCAATAATAATAATAATGCTACATTAATAACGATATTATTATTAAAAATAGTGATAATGATCACGTCACGTAACACACATAATAATTGAAGAAAATGAAGAAACGGAATCAGTTTCTGCTACTGATGACGGTGATGATTAAATAAAAAATAATAATTTATCATAATAATGATTAAGGATGAAAATAAAGGTGAATCAGAAGTAAAAGTAGTTTTAGTAGTTAAATTTGAAAAAAAGTAGATAAAGCTCATGATACAGCCAAAGTAATTAAATCAAATTTCGAAGGTAATAATAGTATCATCATTATGTAACTATAATCCATAAAATGCTAATTCAACTTAAAAAATAAAGAAACTTCTCCTCTGTTGATAATTATGATGGTGATGATTAAATAAAAATTATAATAGAAAAAATATATTCAGATATATTTTCTTATTAATCGAAATTATTATTGTAATATTTATATAAATAATCACTACTTTAATATCGACTAATAATTAGTATCCACCTATAATATCTACTAATGTTATTAATATCTGAATATTTAATGAATTAAAATTAATGAATTGGTATTTGTATTTTTTTAATAAATTTTTATAAATTTAAACTTATTATTTGAACAATCGCACAAGAAGAAAACAACGCAAGGTATTGTACAAGATGTATTTGATTTTACCACCACTTCATCTAAAAATCATGTGATAGAAATTTTGCTTCCGGCCTGGAAGGAAAAATGTCAAGAAATATCTAATGTATTACAAACCATAGCTCACTTATATGAAAAAGCATGCAATGCGAAAAACGAAATACTAAAAGCAAATCAAGCTGAAATTTTATACTTGTATAACTATTTTAAGGAATTCTATTATCAAGTTAAAGAGATTATGAGAACGGATCAGATCAGTGAAAAAAAAGCGATGGGAATAATTTATAATTTTATTATTAAGCAAATTCCTGGCACTAAACGAGAAAATTTATACAAAAAGACATATAGAGTAGAAGCTATTTGAAAAGATAGGGGTGGATAAATTAAGAATATTAAAACATATAGTGCAAACTCTATTTCTGAATTACCTGATAGTCAAATACAAAAACCATCATTGATTATTTCACAATTCCGATTTACCCGAAATTGAGGTGAGGAAGCCGAGAAAACTTTACCGGAAACAGAGGCACATATTTTAACAACACCTATTCCATTGACCCATATTTCTAATTTGGAAGATAAGGTAAGTGAAGAAGTCTCACGAAGTGAGGATGCTATTGCATCTATATCTTTATCCGAGACTGGTGTAAGTATATCTGGGGAATCGATTTCAAATGAGTCGGAATCTATAAATGATGGTGTTCGCCTGAAAGTGGTAATGAATTCTCCGACGACAACAACGAAGATGATGAAGATGCAGAATATTACTATGATTTAAGTAGCGGAAAAAAAACTTATAAAAATTCTGATCATTTAGTCTACGCATATTAACTTTAGCGGAGCTAGTTCCACTAATAAGTGTTATATAATACAATAAACTGACTCACGCCAAATAATAGTATCGAAATAATTCTAGATTGACCCTGATGGCATATTTATTTTTGCATGTATATTTTGCTATGCGGGAAACAAAGTTGATCAACATTTACAATGCTGCAATGCTCCCTTGGGGCTCCATGACACATGCATGCGGATTAACACACGAAGCACGAAATAAAATGCATATAACAAATAATTACTTTATTAACGCACGGGCAATAACCGATAATATTTTTTTAGTGCGGAATCCGATGGATAATAGCATAAATTATTTTTAGAAATTCATGTCACCGGCGCAGTAGCGATCAAACTTTACCATCTCTTTTCAAGATTTAAACAATTACATAATTTATATTATCCTGACTTAAGTTTAAAATAGATGATACGGAAAATGATTTTATGTTTCTTATTTTTACTTTGCCGATGCTTTCAAATAAATCGTATATCTTTCCAGCTCTTTCCTTTCTTTATTTCATTGCATCGTTGGTAATATCGTCTGGTAGTTGTTTTCGGATTTCTTCGTCGTTTTAAGATTCGACATGTGTAATTTTGCTATAATGGATCGATAAGTTTTTTCAACATATATGAGAAACATTAAGATATGTTTGGTATTCCGATCATTGAATAAACTTTACACATACGTTGCACACATTTGTCAATATATACACAATGGGATAAACGTTGATCAAGTAAAAAATTTTTTGAAAGACGTTTTATTATTTTTCAAATGCGCATATACCGCATTTCACTCTATATCTGCACTATACATACACAAAAACTTTCCGAATATTCACCAAATCAAATCTTTACTAACATTTTTTACTTGGTAGTTTTCTTAGTATTTTTCCTGCCACTTGATTTTTCAGTAATAGGTTCGGAAATTGTGGAAGGTAAGATACGTGGATCGCAAAAATATCTAAACCTTGGTGAATCATTCAATGGATCCGAATCATCCATCTTTGCTTTGCGCATTATTTCCACAGTTTGATGCATTCGTAACTATTTTGTTAAAGTAAAAGTAGATACGTAAGATGCGGTATGAACAAGTAACATATATTACAAAATAAAGAATGGTTCATTTACAATCATTTTTAGTGTCCTATTAATGCAACCAATCAGCTCATTGATAACAAACTCCGTGGGATACATCATGCTGTAAATCTAGTAATTTAGGAAAGTCAATAAAAAAAATCTTCAAATTAATATAATAACACTAGATTCCGCAAACTTTGGTAGACACGTAAAGTTGATGATCGACCAATCTAGTTACATATGTATCAATATGATTGTCTGAGCAAATAAAAACGAATTTTAAGCGTCTAAATTATTTTATGTATTTCTTTCTAATTTGAATTCATTACATACCAGATATCACAAAAGCTATAAAATCCATCTCGAAATTTTTTGCCTTCTTTGAAGTGGGAAGATTATCATATGTATAATAGATTTCATAAATATTTTCCCGAAGGCTCTTATTTGTATCAAGATCATATTTATCTATATCTTGTATTATACTTTTTTTTGCAATCTCTACATTTCCTATTAAGAAAACTTTATTTAGGTGAAAGGATATGCGATCAATGAGAGAATAGTAAATTGATGCTGATTTATGACCTTCGCTATTTATTTTTATTAAAGGATTCTTTGAAGATATCTCAATATAATCTAGCCTAATACAAAAATTATTAACAATCATTAATCTAGTCACGTCTAGTACTAAACAAAATAAATCAATTAAATCACCAGTTATCAACAGTTGACGAGATCCATTTCTTTTTATAAAAAAGTGGATCAGGGTTTAACTGTTGTTGCATTAATAATTGCATTTTTCTACATGATCGCACTGTCTGATTATTTGCCAAATCTTTGAGCATGGTTTTTAATTTTGTTTGTAATTCCACAGCACCATGAAAATAACAAATTTCCACTAATTTCTCGAAATCTTCCATCTCCATATAACCGTTTAAAAGCCAATCATCGTCTCTATTAAGAATGAGATGAGTTCCATCCCAGAATCCATTATGAGGTACACCATCCAGAAGATTTTTTACAATCTTACCACTTTTTAGTGCCAGATGCGGTCTTGGGAGCAAGGAGATTTTTGAGTCGAAGATTTTTTTGATAACTGTGGTGAACGAAGTGATGTTGGACTGGATGGAGCCCATAAATCGCCATCTTCATCCTGGTTTTCTTCATCTACCTTTTTGCGTTTTATTCCAATTTCATATTCATCATTGTGCTACCGATAAAAAAAGATGGATATAGTTACTGTTATTTATTTAGCATAATTTATTTTAATTGAGTAACTTACCAACTGGTAGAACATTCTACGGTCATGTTCAACCTAGTTGGAAAAAGTGAATGTTATAAGTTATTCTCCAAACCAATTTAAAATATAGTTACACGATAAACTTATGCGATCATGAAACATAGTATCCGCATGTTTAGTCTAGTTAAGAGAATGGTGAATGTTACAAATTTTTTCCTGAGAAATTTAAAAATGACTGATTATCATACACGAGCACAAAATTGTCGAGTGGCATTTTTCGTCTGAATCACTTTCTGCTTTTGTTGTTCTTGGTATATTCTTTTCCGACAGCTTTGAAAAGAACTATGGACGATATTACATAACTGGCATGGTAAACGTAAAAGCAAAGCAATTTATCCATAACATTTACTTCTTAGACGCACTTTCAGAACTGTCCATATTGTAAAATGATTCGAAATTTGGGGTGGAGTTAATCCATATATTAATCTACATACTGCATAATATTGATAATATAATTGATATTTATTCAACCTCTCATCCCCCGAAAAATTAGCTAATCATTATTCGGTGTAACATGAAGCCATCACAAGACTAATGTGCAAAAAAAAAAATTGCCTTGAACGTGTCAAGAAACTTGCATTGTCGCTATGGTCTATGCTTCCATCAGAACTCATGATGCTTGAATTGAAAGGCTGGGTTAAGTCCCTAACCGGCGATGCACCATCTTTGCTTTATATAAGATGGCAATATCATGTGCTATGGTCTATGCTTCCATTAAACAAGTTCGTTTATTTGATAAGAGCAATTTGTTTTAATGCTTGAATTGAAAGACTGGGTTCGGTCCCTAACCATTCCTAAGTGATAAATCACGGGTGAGGGTTTCTTGACATTAAAAAACAATCAAAATACCAATTTTCTAAATTATTATTCGAAATGCCAGAAAGAGATAAAAATCGGTTAAAAGGGCAGTATATCGCATTTATTGTTATCATCGCTTTTTATTAGTGAATCTTTTTTTTATTGCGATTTTACAACAAGTTATTTTTTAGTATCATACACTCCAATCTCTGCTATCAATATCGTTTCCGCTTTATATAAGCGAGTGGACTGATGACCAAGAAAAGGAAGCAGAAAACTACATCTATAGATCCTTAATGAATACTGGTAGTGATTTGAAAAGGCATGTAAGTCCTCTTACTAGATGTTAATTATTATTTTTAATTAGATATGAGTTTTTAATCACAAATCACGGAAAATCAGATTTCTTAGACTTTCTTATATCTCGCCAATTTTTTTACCTGAGGAGTTTGGAGATGATCAAGTAGAAGACGATGAATGGATGGAAGAGGATGACGACGGACCATCTCCTATTCATGCTCTGGGCAAGTATATAGCGTTGATTAATTTCACTCTGAAGCAATGTGATGGTTCTACCGATTGTTTCGAATTCAGTTGCAATTCGACTAAAATTATTATGGTAAGTTTCTAGAATTCGCTCGACTTCGTTATATTTCCCGGTGAGATTATTAATCGTGGAAATAATATTCTGTGCCTCTGCCTCATAGTTAGAATCACGAGAATTAATTTCGGCTTTGATTTTGCCGATTTCTACAGTAAGATTGGTGAGCTTTTGCATGGCGTGGTACAAAAAGAACCACATGGTGATGGCCCCATACACAAGTGGATATTTTTGGGGGAACATCTTCACAACGACGAAAAACAAAGAAGCAGTCCGAGCCATAAAGGCATATTTTCTGAAACATTAAAATGGCTTATCTACACGAAGAAAATCCGATTAGATATCAATTAAGTGTGAAGCGCACGGGCATTTAATCGTAAACGAAGACACCTTAATTCAAACAAAGCTAAGTAAAATAAATGTTTATGTCGAGTAATAAGTTTTTCTTTAGTTTTACTAGAGGCTTTGCTAATATCGCGATGCTTTAATATTTTTTAAATTTACGGAAGGGTGACGAAAATTTGCATCTTTTCATAGGGAACGTGTCAATCAGCATGTAAAGGCTGGAATTTGCTAGAAACAATACGAATTATATCAAACCCACTGTAAAAGATAGTTGATAAAGCGAATATAAAGTTTTCATTGACCATTATAACAATAAAAAATATATATCAAATATGGTTAATTGAATTAATTGAAATGCTTCACGCTCTGCAAATATAACTTTATTAATTTCTATCTGTGATCAACTAAACCGAAACAATGCTCATTCTATTATATTTATCCGAAATAAACTTCATTCCTAATTAGTCCGTGCTTTATTAACTTTGATCACGATACCCCTCATGATCGAATCGACACTGCATACATGTTAATCTACGATCACGGGCGTGGAAACCGAAGTTAGGTCGCACGAAAAAAAGATACTTAATGTATCAATGTGTGAGTATGAGTAATGGCACGAAAAGCATGTGGATCCAGCCTGTAAAGCATTTATTCAATTCTATCAATTTATCCGAAATAAAATTAGCAACTCCGCATCCCACGCTATCTCAAACACATGACACATCACAGGCAGTATATGTGTACGTCATACGTAAAAAAATCAGATTATCACAATGTGCTAAAATACTTATCTCTATAGAAGTGCCGGGTGATGCATTTCCAAATATATGTATAGCTCAAAATAATCGAACACCCCCACTACATTATCTTTACATATATTCTTGACTATAACAAAGCTATTTTCTGGATTATATGTATGCTCATATTTATTCTCATTTAATAATTGCATATTGAGGTGGCACGAAGGTGACCAATGTCACGGGGGATGAGGGAGGATGATGTGTGTCACTATTTGGATGAAATATCCTTGTGCATCATCCTTCATCTTGGATGAGATTTTTTTTGTTTTTAGCCTAACACAAGAACGTGTTTATGGATGACGGAAGATGAAGGTAAACAATAGAAGAATTATAAAAGAAGCTGCGGTTGGAGAAAAGAACGAAAGATTCCTTTTGGGCAAAACCTTTTTTTTATTCAAATTTATACTCAAAATTATAATAAATTTTCTTACAATCTTAATAATAATTGAAATAGTTCCAAAATATTCTTTTATTTTTGTAATAGACTTATTTTTTTTTTTTTGATTTTTGATTAATAATAAAAATAATAAATAATTTCTTCGCAATAGTTAATTCTAATAATAAATGATCCTATAGTGACCTAATAATTCTAAAATTATTTTGTAATAAAATAAACTTTTGAATAGCAATAGGGATAAGATATGACAAAGCAGTAATATATCTCTATTGTTATACTTTTGTAACGAATCTTTATAAATACTTTTAATAAACTACTTTTATTTCTCTGAAAAGCTATTCTAAAAAGGTCTATCAACTTTGGTAGTGTGCAAGCAGTAATAAAGATACTTTTACTCCACTTGCTCATCGAACCTTCAGATATTATATTACGCGAAATTGCATTGTTTGAGAGTGTTAGTAAGCAGGTTTAGATCGACTGATTGCCTGCTTCGTGATATTGTNTTATTCAAATTTATACTCAAAATTATAATAAATTTTCTTACAATCTTAATAATAATTGAAATAGTTCCAAAATATTCTTTTATTTTTGTAATAGACTTATTTTTTTTTTTTTGATTTTTGATTAATAATAAAAATAATAAATAATTTCTTCGCAATAGTTAATTCTAATAATAAATGATCCTATAGTGACCTAATAATTCTAAAATTATTTTGTAATAAAATAAACTTTTGAATAGCAATAGGGATAAGATATGCCAAAGCAGTAATATATCTCTATTGTTATACTTTTGTAACGAATCTTTATAAATACTTTTAATAAACTACTTTTATTTCTCTGAAAAGCTATTCTAAAAAGGTCTATCAACTTTGGTAGTGTGCAAGCAGTAATAAAGATACTTTTACTCCACTTGCTCATCGAACCTTCAGATATTATATTACGCGAAATTGCATTGTTTGAGAGTGTTAGTAAGCAGGTTTAGATCGACTGATTGCCTGCTTCGTGATATTGTGCACAAGAGAAGTGCGTTAGTTAAACATTGAATTATCCTAAATTTGTTGAGACTGATTCGCGTAACTTTTCATATTGTTCTGCGCAGACCGCGACAATATATTGGATTGGTCATTTTACGCATTTCGTTTCTCGATTTAGTCATATTACCTATATGCACACATTTATTCGATTCAAATTTTAGTCATCAGCTTGGATCAGCTTACCCAGTTCTGTTCTAAAAATATTCTTTGTAATTCGTTCCATTTCAGCCTGTTTTCTCTTCCTCTTTACTTCGATGGGATCAGACTTGACGATATCAGGTTCTCGAGTATATATATTTCTTGAGGTGCTAGTTCAGGTGATGTTTCTATCTAGCATTCCTGCTATACCATTCGGGCAAGTTTGGTTCACCTATCGAGTTGGCATGTTCATAATACGTCCATATTTTTTTGATTGTAGTGGATCCAATGCGGTAGTGGCTATTGACTTTTTTTATTCCTGCTTTAAGATCTGAGGCATAAAGTATAGCGTCTATATCTGATTTAGCTAAACGGAAGGGGTTATCATCTTTGTCAGATTTTTTTGCTAGCATCTCAGAATGAAAATTGCTTTGCAGTTATATACATGAAAAAAATTAATTATCAAAATTTCATATCTATACTAATTTATTCGATTCAAATTTGGGATGCCCTTTTAATTTTTCTACTGAAATCATCATCTGATCTTCTGGGTGGTGGAGGTGCAGGAGATATATTGCTAAATATTTTGTGATATCTCTTTCTGTGATTATTATCTTTTGCATCTGAGAGAGATTTTTTGATCATGCCCCAACTTAGAATCTCTCAATGTCTGCGGCCAAGATATAACTGACCACCCCATATATAAAATTGCACAATCATGCCAAAAATTACGCTACCTTGATATTGGTTTTTGCGGGAATGTCATTGATGATTTTGTATATAAAATAGTAAAAGCGTGTAAATTAGAACTTTTATGCATTAGTGGATTAAAACTATATAAGCTAATTTCTGATCGGACGATAATTACAATTGCCTACTCATGTCCTAATCTTCGTCATCTCTCTTTAACTGGTTGCCTTAATATCACTGATAATTCGGTTAATAATTTGTTGCAACATATTCATAACTTAGAATATCTCGAACTTGATCAGTGTAGACTTATTACTGATTCATCTATTTGTAATATTGCTAACTCTTGCCCGAAGCTCGAACATCTTGATATTGACACTTGCGATGCTTCTGACACATCTATCTGCAATATTGTACGTTCGTGTAAAAATTAAAGTATCTTAATATCAGGTGTTGCCGTCTTATCACTGATGTAGTTATCAATGAAATCGCTCAGCATTGTTCAAACTTGGAATTTCTTTCTATAGTAGGTACAAATGTTAGTAAAGATGCTTTGAGCAAACTTAATCCAAAGATTAAGATAAAGCAGTATTCAACACTTGACATGGGACCGGAAGAAGAACTTAATGATCTCCGGATATCACTTGTTTATTTCGTACAGGATTTATGGTCAACTTATGCGAATCTCGAAGATATTGTACAATACTGTGAAGATAAGATTAAAGATTAACATTATCAAAAATCAATTGTGGAATTGGAGCGGGATATGCGAGGTACGGCTGAAAGACTCGGTTTGATGGTACGTATGTATGGCCTTAAAGAGAAAATTAATTATCAGCCTACAAACCGGAATATGACACTAATTATGCTATTACCGAGTTTGTCCCACGCGATATAAAGAACCCTTATCATCACACATGAAATTTCAAACACCACGAAGCGAATTCCACTAAAGATTGCGTAAAAATGATTTCTTTCCCTAATATATGCGACAGTTCGTATAGATCAGAAAATTGTATATGAAAAAATATCCGATTAATTGATCATCACGAAGGAATAGAAATTTGAGCTGTTCTTCATTCCCAAGTAATTTATTAGTGGGTTAGTAAGGCTATTTTTTAAACTCTTGCATAAAAATCCATTACTGAATCATCACCTCGTTCGAAGGGCTGAATTGGCACTGTGTGTCAGTGGGTACGGATGAGATCTTATTCAAGTGCTCAACTATTTCATTCAGAGAATTTTTAAACTACTTTTTTACTTCGTATTATTAATAATAATAATATTATGACATCGGCAACGACTAAAGCTACCATCGATTATTTAGTTATATCTGAAAAAATTAATGGAGATAACAACCACGAATCTCAGAATGTCAATAATGTGATATCCAGTATTGTTAGGCAAATATCAGGTAAAAAAATTCAGATTTCTCTCCGCCAATTACTGAAGTTAGTAAAACCCGAGATTCATCAAGAAATTATAAACGCTATAGCAATTCCAAAAAGAAAATGTAAAGTTCCTAGAGAAAAGTCAATTGTTAACCGTGGTAGCTTCGCTAATGGTTCCTCATCCTCACCCTCATCCGAATCTGAGTCCGGGTCCGGTTCCAGCTCTGATGAAATGTGGCAATATCAAAGAAGCGCGATTAATCTTCATCATAAAGTTTGAAAAGCCGACTCCAAAAAATTGGTCCGAAATTATAGATATTATACAATGGCTTATAAATAATTATAAATCCTTATAAGTTACAATTCAAGTTGTAAATACTTCGCATCTTCTATTAGGGAGTAGCTAACATTTAATCTATTTCCGCAATCTAGGGCCCAAAGAAGTCACCATTATGAGATTTAGGCTGAGGTGCAGAATCTTTGAGTTCAGGCTCAGAATGTTTCAACTCTAAAGAATCATCAGACTGGGACTCAGAATCGGAAGTGTCACCCTCAGCATAATTTTTTCCCGCATCCAAACGGTCTATCTTATGTCTTAATGCAACTCTGGTAAGAAAATCAAGATGCTGTGGAATTGGATTTTGACCACCACGGACCCTAGAAGCATGTTTACCTCCAATTTTTCTTAATTTTTTAGCTGTAATTCCATAAGGTCTTAGAAAATTATTAAATGGTCTAGTACTACGTTTTCCATTAATACTATAGACAGGATCACGCAACTTTCCAATTGCTATTGCATTTTGGATCCAGGTAAGCAATTCTCTTGCACGTTCTGGGTTCTATTACAGTGTTAATGTATGATTGTTAAATTAACAATGCATTTTGTCTTGTACATGAAAGGATTATTTATTCTCAGTTTTTGTTTTTTATTTTTATTAGTAATAATCCAAAAAAAAAAAAATTGATACTAATACAATTTGAGCAAAAGTTGCATTGTATGCTCAATTTGGAAATTAATTAATTAATTTTAAAATATTAGTAATAAATTAGTTTGGAATTTTTGACGATCACCATTTTTCATTTTTTATTAAAGCCCTTTATAATTTGGTAAAGGAAAAATGATTGGATTTTTAATAAATAGCTCATTGGCAAAAAAAGAAAAAATTTTTTTTCGTGCAAGTTTAACGGTTTTAAGAATTATAATAATATTTTTTTGAAAGTATGCAAACTATATTTAAATGGAATATGTATCAACTTTCGCTGGCTTATAAAAACTTGCACTACAAATTTAAAAAATTTAAATTCCGTCCGTATTAAATTTTTAGAAAATTAACAAAGGCATTTGATGTAAATTAAAGATTTCTCGTCACGGCATTAAATGAAAAATATAAATCTATTCAATAATAGTAATAAAATAAAAGCATTTAGTTCAATAAACAGAACTCTTACAAAAATTCCAATAATAATAATAATAATGCTACAAGTAGTAATAATGATAATGCTACATTAATAACGATATTATTATTAAAAACAGTGATAATGATCACGTCACGTAACACACATAATAATTGAAGAAAATGAAGAAACGGAATCAGTTTCTGCTACTGATGATTAAATAAAAAATAATAATTTATTATAATAATGATTAAGTATGAAAATGATGATGAATCAGAAGTAAAAGTAGTTTTAGTAAAGCTCATGATACAGCCGAAGTAATTAAATCAAATTTCGAAGGTAATAATAGTATCATCATCATTATGTAACTATAATCCATAAAATACTTCCATTGTGTTAAATACTTGTTAACATGGTTTAAAACTGCCTGCATATTTTAACATTAATAATAATAGTAATATTATAATTATAATAGTAATAATAATAATAATAATAATAATAATAATAATATAATAATAATAATAGTAATAATAATAATAATAATAATAATAACTAATTTAACTTAGAAAATAAGGAAACTTCTCCTCTGTTGATAATTATGATGATGATGATTAAATAAAAATTATAATAAAAAAGATATATTTTCTTATTAATCGAAATTATTATTGTAATATTTATATAAATAATCACTACTTTAATATCGACTAATAATTAGTATCCACCTATAATATCTACTAACGTTATTAATATCTGAATATTTAATGAATTAAAATTAATGAATTGGTATTTGTATTTTTAATAAATTTTTATAAATTTAAACTTATTATTTGAATAATTTTTATACCCAAAGGATTCTTTACCTTTTATCCTTGAATTAGTAGAGCAGTAGGATTTTATCTCGCATCCCTACAGTTCTCTGATACTTATTCAAACAATTTAGCATCGTCAGATTCTTCTGAAACTCTCTATCATCATTTTTATTCTTGATATCATGCATATTTAATTCCTATTAATAAAATATTATTAAATTAAAACAATATAAATATAAATTTAATTCGGATTTTTTTTTACTTACAAAGAAATCGTGCAATGTTCCTCGACGTGGATTGAAAACAATGCAAGTTAAAGATCTTAAACAATCTCTCAGTTCCTTTTGGCGAAGCTTTCACAACAACCTTATTAATAGTAGCAAGTTTATTGTCATCAATTTTCCATAACTTTGAATATGCTTCATGTACACAAAAATTTGTTTCCATTCAACTTTTTTTTTAGTACCAGCATTAGAAAGAATTTCGACACATTTTTTCTAAGTACTAATATGAAAATCAAATTTAAATATTAATTAAAAACACATTTGTAAATAAATATTAATTAAAAACACATTTGTAAATAAATATTAAAATATAGATGCTTAAAGCTTACAATTGGAATGAAATCTAGTATTTTCCAGTATAATCTATAAATTCTTTGGACTTTTCTACATATTTTAAAGAACATTTTGTACTTTGTAAATTTGGAGTACCCCATAGCAGTATTGTACATTTTGTATGTCCCTAGGTTTTTTTACTGTCCCAATGTCCCATGTCCCACTGTCCCTACCCTTATTGGGCTTATAAAGATATATTAAAACTTTATAAATATATGTAAAAATCAATTCTAAATAACTTTAATTAATGACTTAAACTAAGTTTTATAATGGAATTTTTTATAATTTAAAAAATTATTTTTGTCCCAAAATGTCCCAAGATGTCCCATGACAATACTGCCCCATAGGTTACAATACAAAAAAGAAACACAAGATTTGATTTAAAACCAGTTTCTAGTTTCTAATTTCTAATTTTACTCTAACACTCATATTGAATTACCGAGAAAAAGGTAATAAAGCATTTGTTAATGAGGATGAATATTATGAAGATGGTTTTTGCTAACGATTAATAATTAATTTTCATTAATAANTAAATTCTTTGGACTTTTCTACATATTTTAAAGAACATTTTGTACTTTGTAAATTTGGAGTACCCCATAGCAGTATTGTACATTTTGTATGTCCCTAGGTTTTTTTACTGTCCCAATGTCCCATGTCCCACTGTCCCTACCCTTATTGGGCTTATAAAGATATATTAAAACTTTATAAATATATGTAAAAATCAATTCTAAATAACTTTAATTAATGACTTAAACTAAGTTTTATAATGGAATTTTTTATAATTTAAAAAATTATTTTTGTCCCAAAATGTCCCAAGATGTCCCATGACAATACTGCCCCATAGGTTACAATACAAAAAAGAAACACAAGATTTGATTTAAAACCAGTTTCTAGTTTCTAATTTCTAATTTTACTCTAACACTCATATTGAATTACCGAGAAAAAGGTAATAAAGCATTTGTTAATGAGGATGAATATTATGAAGATGGTTTTTGCTAACGATTAATAATTAATTTTCATTAATAATAAATATTTTATATTTTTGTAATATTTGTGGACTTCAAAGATATTATTATTATTTTTATTATTTTTTTTCTTATTATTTAAATAAAATATCATCATAAAATACTTCATATTTTATATACAGTTATCGTGTGTTTATTGTATTAACTTTTGTTTAACGATATCATTAATCATATCATATCATATCAAATATGATAAGCTCAAATAAAACTCTATAATATATGAATCTTTATAATAACAATTTTATCAGTTATTCCTACATATTTTCCTTTTAATTACTTATTATTATTGTTGAGTCTCAAATATTCGACTCTCAATCAAGACAATCAAGATTTAAAAGATGACACTAATGTTAATAAAAGAAAAAAATAAATAAATTAGAATTCACAGCAGATTATATCATAAAAATATATTCTTCAAATAATTTATTTCCGAGAATTAATAAAGGAGAAAATTTTATTTATTGTGAATATAAAATCGATTCTATTCCCGCGTCATTTATTAAGATGTAGCTATCTCTATCCATTACTAATTAATATAAAAAAATGCAATATATGAATAAGATAATAATTAAGGTAATAAAATAAGATAATAATTAAGGTAATAAAATAAGATTAATTGAGCCAATAGTAATCACTTGAACCGATATATTGAGATATTTATATGAAAAAAACAAATGAAGGTAAAGTGGGATATTGATGTTTGGGTGTTGAATGTCCCATTGATTCAAGTATAACAATAGTTTTATTTTCCGTTTTTGACAATACTCAAGTGTATATCCTTTAATGAATGGATATTTCAACGAACACTTATCTGGTACATTTAAATTTGTAAAATTATTATCAAACCTTTTTAATGTTACATCATTTGTTCCATTGTTGATTTTTAACATCCGTTCAAAAATTGTTATATTAAATGATTTATGTGAACAAGTTCTAAAGAAAATATAAGTAAAATAATAATGCTACAATATCTCTAGCTCTATCAGTTATTATTTTAGCATCACCATAAGTGATAGCAATATCACATATATGAAAATATTTTGAATATCCTGGTTTATTAAATTAAAATTAATGTTGATATAAGATATATTTTCATAAAAAATTTACAACGTAAATATATTAAAATTTCTTTTTTAAAAAAAATCCAAATACAGAAATAATATTGAGGTACCTAATAACAAAAGTAGTATTGTAAGAACAAATACCAAGCGGAAATTCTGATTTTGTAACTATTCCAACACTAGTATCATTTTTTCTAACTCCTTACTGAAATGAGTCGAATGTATCGTCAAAGATTTCTTTATTTTCAACTTGAATGATTACATTGTAATCATCTTTATCATTAAGAAGTTCAATAAAATTGTAATTTATAAGATACTACATATATTTAATGAGATGAGATTATAATATACATTTTATAAAAAAATAAAATGAATAAATAATGTATATTTATGAAAATAACCAAATAAATAATGCGAATATCAAAATTAAAAATAATAACAATTTATTGATAAACAGTTTTTATAAAGCATCAATATCAATAATTTATTTTTCTGAAAGTATTTTAAGTCCATCAGAAGTTTGGCCAAGTTTTACCATTTTCTTAATATCTGACAAAGAAACTGATTTTGAAGCAAGATCATTGCAAATTCGTAATAATTCAAAAGATGGAATTTTTTGAGATTGCATCTGCTTTTCAGCATAGGTTATAAGTTTTGTGGCTTGCTTTTGCCATTGGTCTATTTGGTGAATATTGATTCCACTTAACTTTTTAAGCATAATTATTGTTACTTCTTGAATGGGAAAATCTTGAAATGTGTAATTAGCTGTCATTTCTGTAAAGTCATTAAAGATTGCTGGACAAATCTGAGCTAATTGAAAGTTTGCTAATATAGTACTTGAATTTGTCCACCAATAAACATGTAAGTACACAGGGTCATTGATTTTGCCTTCCAAAAGTTGTTGTATAATTAGGGATAATAATTTGACATCCTTTTTATCTTCTTCAATATTAGAAATAACTGTAACAAAATCATTAAAGTACAATTCCGAAAATTCTTCAAGTGGTGCATCTTGGAGATGTAATATTGAAGAAAGAATGTTAGATTTAAATATACGATAAGTTGTATCCTCAACAAATGGTTGAAGTTCTCCAAATTCATCACAATTATCTTTCTCCTGCTTAAGTTTGGATATTTCTTCTAAATACATCTCCTTAAAATCGTCAATTCTTTTCATAAAATAATATGAAAATGGGAAACGTAAATTATAAATTTGTGGTAATGTATAAATGTCGGGATTAGGTTCAAGAAGATCATCAATTGCCATTACTTTTGGATCATTAAACATATCTTTCCAGAATGTATGTAGAGATTCTATTCTATTTTCAAGCTGATCAATGCCAAAAAATGTCTTGATGGCTGATAATTTTTCAAGAGAATATAACATTTTTGCAATTAGACCTCTGACCAAAGAACAAATGTAGGCCTGTAAAGCGGCAGAAAAAGATGAATAAGGATATAATAACTGTTTGTTAGATGCTACATGATATTGCCAGTCTGTAGAAGGTTTTTCGTCAATCAAAATGAGCGTTTTCTCTTTGAGGCACTCAATAAAGATAGGATGCTTAAAAATCTCGGAACTGATAATTCCATAAGAAATCAAAAATCAAAATTTAATAAACATCTTCAAGAAAATTTATATAATATCAATATGTACTTACTTAATGTGATTAATAGAATCTTCTGTAGAAGGATAATTTATGCATCGAAGACACCATAATAATTCTTGTTTTAATATCTCATCAAATGAATAAGTAGATTTCATTATATTTATCAAAGATCCATCCAAAAGTGCTGACAAATGTTTCTCTTGAGGGACCAAAGTTTCAATTGTAACTTGTCTCCATCCGCACATAAAATTAAATGATAAAAATTTTGTTTCTTGTTCTCTATGAATATGTAAAATAATACATGCATGCTTTGCTTTCATTTTTGGAGTTTTTATTCGAAGAAATTCATTACGATAATGTTCAATGATGAATTTAGCCAACTTAATACATCCTGAATTTTTGGTAGTCACATCACATTGAAGAACCAACATTTGATTATCAGATTCAAGCCAGAAATGTTTAACTCTATTTTGGAGTTGTGCTTCGGTTTTGAATGTTGATAATTTATCAACCTGAACGGGCATCACTTTCTCTAGACATTCTTTAACATCTGTGTTTATGTTTGAGAAAGTATTTACAATAACTAATAATGGGTTTGAACCAATCTCACAAAATAATGCAATGAAATAATCTTCTAAATGATCATGAAACTGATTACCATGTTCTTGTGATGGAAAGAAAACATTATTCCAAAATAAATCATCATTATCTTTATTGTTATGTTTAAGTGATGGGAAGTAAACTTTTTTCCAAAGTAAACTTTCTTCTGGATCAATAGCTGATTTTGTGGCTCTTATAATTCCATCCGCTGAAGCAATAGCAACAAGGGATTCTTTACATTTTGTAAGAATTTCTTCATTTTGGTTATCAGGATTCATTTTCATAGTGTTTATGACTAGACTTTGCAAAGTTTCATCTAGGTCAAAGCCAATAAAAAGATCCTTCAATGTGAAATCACTACGAGATGGTATTCCGTCCTCCGAGACCAAAGTTCCCATTTGTCTAACCCATTTTTTCAAAATTTCTACAATTTCATGTTGTTGTTTTGTGAGAGCATCTTCAATAGTTAATCTTTGTTTTTCGAATCGATTTAAAAGTAGTGGATCTGCTTTATCAAGTCTAGATTCATCAAGAACTAAAATACATCTAAATTTATTATCGACATGGCTAATAAATAAACATAGGATTGGAAAATTTAATAAATTAAAAGAAAATAACAAATAATAACAATAATATAAATAAAATATGAACTTATACTTACAACATTGGATTAGAATCCCCATGAGCAACTCTGGTAAAGTACCTAGGATTATCTTTATTCCCATAAACAATGTAATTCTGATTCCATAAATCATAAAGAGCACCTATTTAAAAATATAAAAATTAAATCAACTTGTAACCATAAATAATTTATAAATTCGGATTACATACCATAGACGTTATCTAGATCTGTTAAAATAAAAGGTCTCCCTGCTTCAACACACATCTAAAGAATGATAAAATATTATTAAGTGACACAAAGTTATACATATAAATAAATAAAAATATTAATAATTAATTATTTACCATAATTCTACTCAATACACTATAAGAATAATCTTGTTGGTCATCAGGAAATTGAGAACCTAATATCACCACAGGTTCTAACCCTTGACTTTTTAACTGGAAATCTAAAATGTTAACAATAGAATCACTTTTCCCGATAACCATTAGATGTCTTGCACTTTCATCTCTTAAATTGGCATTAATTAATTCTGAAGTTGAGATTGGTTCGTATTCCCATTCACCATAATTGTTGAACTTTTGTATGACGCCACCAAAGTATTCCTCACAAAGTCTTGCATTAGAATCTGTACCACCAAAATTTCGGGCTAAAGCCATCTGAATATTATCGGGTGTCATCTCTGACATAGACATGCTTTTTACAAGACTATAATAATCACGAAGACCATGGAAATTTGGATGAATTTGTCCAGATTTCTCATATTCTAAATATGCTTCAGCAAGAGGTTTAAGAGACACAGATCGTGCTTTACCCTCAAGTAATCGATCTGCAGTTTCCACAAGATCTTCAATACCAAACTTGGGCCTATTAGATAAACAAAATGATTTAAATTAGATCCTTTTAAAAATGAAATATCTTCAATTAATATTTTTTCTTTACCTTTGAACTAATAATGCTCTACTACTTTACTATTGTCTAATCTCCAATTACCAATCCCAACAACGGATACAGTTGGCCCATCAGCGGGATAACTCGGTTCAAGTAAAGAATGAAGAACTTTCAAAGGATTGTGTGGAGAAGTTTCGGCCAATCCAACTAAATAATATAAATTTAAAATCAAAATTAATTGAAATTAAATAAGAATATTGCATATAATTAAATACCTCCTTCAAGTAAAACAACACTGATTGAAGGAAATTCATCTGTGCTTGTTTCCTGAAATTTAACGGCTTTTTGGAAAACTTCAATTATACCATCAGAAGTGGAAGCTGATGAACCATGATGTGGAATAAGATAAACCTAAAAATTTTCAAATTAAAACAATGAGCTATAATAGTAATAACAAGTTTTGAATAAAATGGTTTTGTAATATATTTACCTGTGGTAAGGTTTGGAAAAATCGATCATTCGAGTCTTTACCAAGATTTTGACTAATTAATTGAATTGCTAAAGATTTGGAAGTCCTTTCAATAAAAAAAATTAAATAAATTTAATAAATTTTTTTTAAAAAAATTTCTCAATAGTTTGAAGTACATTAGATGCTTATCATTTAAATACCAACCCTGATTCACCAATAATAAATACTGGTATTCTTGTCAGAATACAAACGGTCATTACTAATATATTTTCTAAGAGAGCTTCATTTAATGCAATATTTGGAGGTATAATCATTCGTTTTACAATATCTTCTTGTTCTTGTTTAATTATTTCCTTAAATTTTCGATCATCTAAATTAATGTTTTTTGATCTAAAAATTTCAACCATATCTTTTCGATAATTCAAACGTTCTTCTTGATCATAAATTCTAGATTGATAACAAAGAGCGAGTGCTAAAATATAACACCGAAATGGCAATTGTATACTATTGTTATTAGGATATCTGGGTATCGTTTTTGATCGTCTTGGACGATTATTTAGACTATAATTGAAAAACTTTATCGATTTGATAACTCTCTTCACATCACGTAAACTAACATTATGTGGTTTTTCAATTGAACGAATAAATTCTTGGGATCCAAACAAGAGTTCTGTAAGTACTGGATGGTTCAATTCTTTAAGTTCTTTGTTCGTCATTATTTGGATATATTTTTTTTCATCATTTTTTTGAAGAATACCGTAGTCCCACACATAATCCAAAATTTGGTCAGGAAGTGGCTTGACTTGATATACAAGTTTACTTTTTTCTTCATATCTAGTGACTTTGGTCCTTAATCCAGCTTTGCTTTGACTCTTTGTTCGAATTCGATATGGATTACACGCAGAGAACAATCGAATATTTGGATGAATTAATTTTCCATGCAGCATTCGATGAGCAATAAGATCTGCTAGAAGACCAATATGATCACATGTATTAATTTCATCAAAAAATATCCATATTNTAAATTCTTGGGATCCAAACAAGAGTTCTGTAAGTACTGGATGGTTCAATTCTTTAAGTTCTTTGTTCGTCATTATTTGGATATATTTTTTTTCATCATTTTTTTGAAGAATACCGTAGTCCCACACATAATCCAAAATTTGGTCAGGAAGTGGCTTGACTTGATATACAAGTTTACTTTTTTCTTCATATCTAGTGACTTTGGTCCTTAATCCAGCTTTGCTTTGACTCTTTGTTCGAATTCGATATGGATTACACGCAGAGAACAATCGAATATTTGGATGAATTAATTTTCCATGCAGCATTCGATGAGCAATAAGATCTGCTAGAAGACCAATATGATCACATGTATTAATTTCATCAAAAAATATCCATATTTCTCTTTCTGCGGCATCCTTTTCAACTTCCGACATAAAATATAATATGTTAGCTTCTGAAATTCCTGCGTGAAGGTTCAATGCTTTGAACATGACATCAACAACATGTGCCAAATAACTTATTAAACTTGTCTATAAATTTTAAGATATATTATTAATATATTTATTTAACCATAGATATTTAGTAAATAATTACCTTTCCACAACCAGCTTCACCCATCACAACAACTGGAATGTTAGCCCGAGCTCTTAGTAAAATTAATGCCATCTTGACTAAATTATCAGCTGATAGCGCATACTTAGTCAAATCAATTTTCCTTGTTGTCTTACATGCCAAACATTCCAATCTATTTAAAAGTTCTTCATCAGGCAGACAATTGTAATCTTCAAGTCTCCATTCTCTGGGATTACCAGGAAATTGAATTTTCAAGAAAGTCTTCACATTTTCATCAACCTTCTCGGGATCTTGATATAAAGTGCAAATCGAGTCTGGACTTTGAGACATGAAGCACATTAAAAGATTATTCGAGTCATTCCATGATTTAACACCGATTTTAATATCTTCTAAATCTGTATCAATAAATCCAATTGATTTTAATTGTGCTTCTTTAGTATGAACAGATCGAGTTGCAAAGTCTTTAGAAACATCTATTAGGTTTTGCATTAATGTTGTTCTTAAATCATTTTCTTTTAGAATTTGAAATAAATTCTCGACACGGAAGTATAAACTTGATGAAAAATGCACCTATCAACAAGTTAAATTTATCAGAAAAAAGATTATCTTAAAAGGTCTGGTCTATTAAATTAAAGTACTCACCAATTGATCAGCTAAAACATTAATAAAAATTTCTACAAAACGAAATGATGAAATTTTATCTGCGTTTTCATTTAAGAAATATTTGCCAACTAGTTCTTGACATCTTTGCGTCGGTAAAGGTTGAGTAATGGCTCCTTCTCCATGGAAAAGAATATTATTTTCTTCAATTATTGCTTGATCAAATGCATTCAAATATTGGCACACAATTTGAATTGGACTATGAATTACATCAGACACACTTAACTTATCAATATCCCAGGACAAATGAGTTTTTGTAAAATAACTAGTAATAGGAATTGAATTGAATAATTTTTGTTTGTCAATAGAAGCAATTTCAATGAAAACTGTGGTTTGTGGAAGACATGCGATATCCACATCACTAAAGACAAATCCTAATGTTAGTAACTCAAATAAGAACATATTGACATCACTACAATTATTGGGTGAAACAAAATTAATATGTAAGCTTTCTTCTTCGTGAAGTTGAAATTCTTTGAGCTTATAAACTAGTTTATTAAAATTGATATCATCACTAATGAGGAAACTGCGAGGAATTTTATGTTTTAGGTAACTAGATTGTTTAATCCATTCACTCTTGCCTTGCCCAGATAGATCCGAGGATACACATGCAACACTTGGATATAATTGAGAATAAATATCCTTCATTGTTTCACCACATAAACCATTGGTAATAACTACTTCTGTTGAAAATTGATCCAAAATATGATGACGAATTCCCGCTTCGTGACAACAAATTAATGCTAATAAATAATCAGCATGTCTTTCACGTAAAGATCTTATATAATTTACTAAATTATATTGTAAATCGAAATCAAGCTCCTCTAAATTTGCGATACAGAACAGATGGTCTTTATATCCATTATCAGCTGCAAGAAAACAACGTTTGATAAAAATTGAAATTTCCTCCATAGTAGTGAATGATTTGCAAATCAAAATTTGCCATGGCTCAGGAAAATATCCATGATTTGTATAAATTGACATTATGATATTTGGAACTAATAGTTTATTATTACAAGCAGCAACAAATAACCTTCCTCTATGCACTATATCAGAAGGAACCACTGCACCTTTTGTTTTTAGTGAATGTAGTTGAATTGGAATGTCACCAAATATATTTTTTATCTTGTCACCAATTTCACAAAGAACATCAAGATGATTTTGGCGTGAAATTTTAAAATCACCTTTTTTGGAAGGTAACAACCTGGCCTTTTTATTCACAAATTGGATAAGAGTTTTACAAATTTCTGTATTAGCTTGATCATCATTAGTGAAATAATCAAGAAAAGTTAAAATATGATGAGCAGAGAAAAATGTCAGGTAGTAATGAATTTCTTGTGCTCGATCAATGATATTTTCCCTGAAATATATGCAAATAATCATATCAGATATGAAACGTGAAAACGAAATTTTTTTAAAAAAATATTAATTACCATTGTTTCAAATCCTCCTTAAGTGATTTAAGCAACTCGGTTAATTCATTTATCTTATTGTCACCAGAAACCGATTTCTCGTATTGCCGATAACTGAAATGTCCCATTTGTATGAGTTTAACCCCAACATTACAAATCTCGTGAACCAAATCAACTTGACGAACAAATTCATCCATTATCTGGGCCTTTGTTATCTGTTCTTCTTCATTTGCATCCATTTTCATGTTTACCGCGGAAGTAAGTTTGGCAATTAATAAAGCACGTTCTCTAAAATCTTGTAAGTCTGACAGAGTATAAGGCTTCACATTACTCTTTTTGGAGGGATATGTTAATGCAACAGTAAACTTTTCATCTTTGCCAATACGTTCAAATGAATAAGTTCCTTTTTTAACTGCATTTTGAATCTTTTCTTTACTAACTTCACCTCGATTTGAAATATTTTTATACATATTTTGTAAAGCCATATTACAACTTGAACATAAGGTAATTTTTCCAACTAATGTAGGGTTATCGGAATTGATGGCGGCCAAATCGGCAAGAAATTTTTTAATACTTATATCTTTTGACTTCACTTTATTCATCAATTGAAGTAGTAATTGTTGGACTTGAATTAATGAAGCAACAATATCCTCTTGGTTTAATCGTTCATCATTAAATTCATCAACACTATATTCAACAAAATACCAATACCAGGGATTAAATAAAATTTATTGTAAAATTATATCAAGGAAATAAATATATACGTACCCATTAATAAGATTTTTTATATCATGTTCAGCAATACTTTTGAGGAATTCTATAAAATCGCCAGCTTCAGATAATTCTTTAATCAAAGGCCAGCAAGTATCACTATCAATTTTAGCAAGATTTCCATTAAGATAATCCAAAAAGTTATTTAACTTTCCAAGGGTTAAAATATCATCTTGCAAAATACGTCGAGATTTTGTAAGCCAATCGTCTTTTTCATGTGGAACATCAAATATTTCTATAATCGTGAATAATTGTTCAAGGTGAACAACCCAATTCGGTACGGACGCGAGTCGTTTAAGCGTTTTGACAAGGTTATCATGATTTTTTTGGTTTTTACTGAAAGCAACATAGTTTTCCATTAATTTAAGTTCGAGTTCTACATTTGTTACATCTTTCCAGAGGAATGCAGCATCAGAGCATTTTAATTTTTCCCAATCTTGACCTTTATATTGATTACATAATTGAGCAAATCTTTCCAATGCTTTTGTAAGTATCGTTTTTGTGATATCTTCAACTGTCAACGTTTCTGCTACTTCACTAAGAAGTGAATTAAAAATGTTTCCAAATGTTTGAGATTCGGCAAATATGTATACTTTTCTTGCCATTTCTATTGTTTCACTATGAAATTCCCAATGTTCAGGATTTAAAATATCTTTAAGTCTAATTTGGGATAAAATTTTAGATTCGGTATCTATTTTTGAAAGATATTCTTGCACATCCGAAACCTTTGAGGCTGGACAGAAGATCTCGTAATATATTCTAAGTTCATTTAAGGTGGACTCATAATTTTTGCATTGTTTTCTAACTTCACTAATATCCGCTTTTGAGACAAACACTGTGTTCAGTTTTTTCTTCGAATTAGGACAATCAAAATATGTGAATAGCTCTGTATCTTTATGTCTTAAAATTAAACGAAGTGATTTGATATCAATAGTTTTCTCAGCAATTAAGCTTGCCAGCTGATTAATGTCATCACGTATTTGTTGGACATGAGGATGTTTATGTAAATTTTCGATATTGCCTTCTGCAAGAAAAATTACCTTCCAAAATTGTCCAGAATTGAGAAGATTCCAATAATGTTCAGATATTGAAGGTGGAATATAATGTGACTGCAATTTAGTCATTATATTACATATTAATTGTTCAGATATACTTCATGTACAATAAATAAAATAAAAATCAATAAAAATTAATAAAATTAAAATGATTAAATTTCATTATATGCTCACTACGTGATGCTTCTTGAAATACTCACCCATGATTAATTTTTAGTCTATCCATCTTATCAGTATATGTATTACCACAAATAGATCGGATTTTATCCAAGAGTTGAGTATTAGCATTATAAACAGATTGTCTTAATAGATCAACTGCTATATTGAAGAATTCCTGAATTACATGTGGTTCTAGATTCACAACTCGAGTTGTTGCTTTAAGAATTCGTAATTCTGAACATTCCCTAACCCGGGTAGTAGCAATTCTTGATAATTCATCATAGATTTTTTTTCTATCTTTAACTACTTTATAAGCCACTGATAAATAATTGAAAATTGTAAAGACGAATATTCCTTCATCACCAGAAATTGAATTTTGTAAATCATTTAAACGAGTTAAAACACTATTAAACCAATCCTTGCAAATTGGTAAAACTTTTGGATTTTTAGAGTCCTGCACAGAATTATTATTAACGAACCAATGTTTCAATAATCTTGAGAAAATATTTAAGATTTTGATCTCTTTAGACTGGGAAATGGCCTCCAGTGCATAGAGATGGTTGTCTGAAGACCAATAAATAGACTCAGTTAAAAGAAGTTTTTCAATTGAGTCCAAATTATTTCTATTCCACTCGGTACGAGGATGTTTTAATAAATAAATAACTCTGTTGCAAAAAATTCCCGAAACATCATTTCGAAAATCTGAGGGAATTTTATTGTAATCATCAATTAAAGTACTTGCGCTTGCATCAGAATGATCAATATTGATTCTAATACGTTCAATCAAAAATTGTCGAACTCTATTACTAACATTTATGGAGCGATCAGTAATATCTTTCCACGTTGCAATAAGTAGTGACATAGTGCGAGAAATGTTGATCAGATGCTATTATAACAAAGAAAAAATGAATAAATAAACTATATAGAAGTAATTTTAAAAAGAGAAATCATCAAATTAAAATAATACTTACCCTGGCAATTTTTGTATATGTTTCTTCATCAATAAATTTCATGTAAGGTTTAGCACTTTCATTCCAAACTTTAAAAAAATTGTTTAAATCATTATTATCATTATATTCAATGCCGAGGAATGAGTCGACAAAAGAGAATTGAGGGTCTAAGATGATAGCAGACTTAAAAATTCCAATCCACGCGAAGGACTTATATATTGCGTTATGTTGAACTAAACTTTTTAAAACCCCCGGCATTAGTTCTAAAGTGGTACTCGGTAAAGTATCTTCGGATGCATTTTCTAGTGCTTCAAGTAAATCGTTAGATTGAAAATTTTGAGGAAATTGCATTATAGGATGTTGCTGTATATAATATCCAAGGAGGACGCAAAGAAAAAGCCGTTTCTCTCTTGGTTGGGAAATATTATTGACGATGAATTCAATATTAGAAACATTCCGAGCGTGATGACCATGATTCTTTAACAGTGATTGATACTGCATAATCTTCTCTTTAAAATTTTTGGCATTAACTGANGAAAAAATGAATAAATAAACTATATAGAAGTAATTTTAAAAAGAGAAATCATCAAATTAAAATAATACTTACCCTGGCAATTTTTGTATATGTTTCTTCATCAATAAATTTCATGTAAGGTTTAGCACTTTCATTCCAAACTTTAAAAAAATTGTTTAAATCATTATTATCATTATATTCAATGCCGAGGAATGAGTCGACAAAAGAGAATTGAGGGTCTAAGATGATAGCAGACTTAAAAATTCCAATCCACGCGAAGGACTTATATATTGCGTTATGTTGAACTAAACTTTTTAAAACCCCCGGCATTAGTTCTAAAGTGGTACTCGGTAAAGTATCTTCGGATGCATTTTCTAGTGCTTCAAGTAAATCGTTAGATTGAAAATTTTGAGGAAATTGCATTATAGGATGTTGCTGTATATAATATCCAAGGAGGACGCAAAGAAAAAGCCGTTTCTCTCTTGGTTGGGAAATATTATTGACGATGAATTCAATATTAGAAACATTCCGAGCGTGATGACCATGATTCTTTAACAGTGATTGATACTGCATAATCTTCTCTTTAAAATTTTTGGCATTAACTGATTGATATATGACATCAACGAATACAAAATCATCGATATTCATTAAATATTTATTATTACTTAACCATATGTCATATTGATCGTTCATCGTTGTGTCCAACGTGCGATCTTGCTCATATCCCTCCCCTTCGTAATCCACATAAACCTTCCAACCTTTTAATAATATTCCATATTTATATTTAATTTCTGGCATGTTCTCATATGCCAAAAGAATATTAATGGGTTTTGATCTCCAATAAGTAGGATGTCCGTGAGGATCAGGTTGTTCAAGTTTATTTGGATTATTCCAATCTCCTAATTCGTCACAGCTACCAAGAACTATTGGTTCACCAGTATCAAAGTTTGGTAAATGTATATGAAAAGTTACATTGAAAATTTCGCCGTCCGAGTTACTGCCTAAAGAACTATAGTTTTCTTCATGATTCGTTGGGTCTAAAGAAGGAATATTCATTTCCTATTAAAAATTTTCAATGGCTTGATATTATGGATTGTGTTTTTTGCCCCGCCGGGGCTCTCTAATAATTCAATAATAACGGTAATTTCTATTTATTTATTTCAAATAACAATCCCAAGTATCCCAAGTGAATTTAATTATTTATCAAGAATGCAAAATGCTACATGGAATAGTTTTATTGGTCAATCCATTTAGTTCAGGTGTCACGGAAGCGTGTGATTTTTTTTCTTATTAGTACAGCTCGAGTCACTTAATCCCAACAAATTTTGTATCTTACATTTAAAATGTATCTACTCTTTCTATATTAGGTTGGTTTTGTAAATCTAATCGTCATTTATTAGCTTAAACCTAGAGCTTTCAAATTACGAAGTTAAAATTAAATTTTAATTATAATATAAAAAGTTAGTCCCTTTTATAAAAACTAAATTTATTAATATTATATAATGAAATACCTAATTTTGGCCCACCAATTTTTATAATAAATTTAATCCCGTGACATAATTATCCAATAAAATTAATTGTAACAATAAAAATTTTTAATCATGCCACCTCTTTCAAAACGGAAAAAACAAATAAAAAAATTAGCAGGACTAAAACAAAAAAAAATAATGTTTTAATGGAAGAAAGTGAAAGTAATGATGACAATAATGATGAAAGTAATGATGAAAGTAATGATGAAATAACTTGGAACGATTATGAATTGGATGAAAGAGCTAATAATTATATTGAAATTTTATTGGATGGAATGGAAAATTATGTGCCATCTGCTCGCAAGCCTGTTTGTATTGGAAATTCAAGTCGAACCAAAAGAAGAAAAAGAACTGAAGCAAAAAAACTTGCAATACAGAATGGACAAACAATTAATCAATTTTTTACTTCTGAATTAAATGTTGAACACAATCAATCTGATCAAGAAGAATTATATGAAAATGATTCAGAATCAGAACGTGGGGAATATTCTAATAATCAAGCAATTTTTTCACTTGAAAATTTATTAAAAAAAGAACTTGATGCACCTTATAAATTAAAAGTAACTGCAGTATTACAATATCTTAGACTTATAAATCATAATGAACCAAAAATAAAAGCTAGTATTTCCATTGCCCAACAATTAAATAAAGGTAATTATTTTGCACGCTGTATACGGGAGTGGGAAAAACTTGTTAAAAAAGGAGAGAATATTCCCATTTCTAAACGTGGAAAACATCAAAAAATAAAATCTTTATTAGATGATGAAGATATTCAAGTTCAAGTAGTTTCATATTTGCGACAAAATAAGTTTGAATTTTATGTTGCTGATTTTATAGATTATATAGTCAATAGTGTTTTTCCTTCAATTGGAATCACAAATAAATTAATAATTAGGTAAATATTATAATTGTTATTTAAAATTATTAATGAAAATTATAATATATATTTTTTTATTAAATAGTGAAGCTACAGCACGAAGGTGGCTCAAAAAAATGGGATTTGAATTTAAAAAATTTACCAAAGGTGTTTATGTTGATGGACATGAAAGGGAAGATGTTATTGAATATTGAAAAAAGTTTTTGGAAGAGATGGAAATGTAAGTATTATCATAATAATAATTTAATAATTTAATAATTTAATAATTTAATAATTAATATTTTAATATTTAATATTTTTTTTAGATATCAACAATTGATGCCAAAATTCAATAAAGATAATCTTGAAATTCAACTTAATCCTAAATTGCTTAATAATCAAAAATTACATATTTTAATAACACATGATGAAACAACTTTTCATTCCAATGATGGAAGATTATCTGGGTGGGCACCAAAAGGAGAAAATCCATTACGAAAAAAAAGTAGAGGAAAATCTATTCATGTGAGTGATTTTTTGTGTGAAACTGTTGGAAGGTTGAAATTAAATGAAGTGCAGATTGCTATGAATCCATGTATTCCAAATGAGGCAAGAGTTTTAATGAATATTGGAATAAATAATGATGGTTGGTGGAATATTGACTTATTAATTAAACAGGTAATTTTATTTTATTTATTTTATTAAAATAAATTTATAAGAAAATATATTAATTAAAAGTTAATATTTAGATAGTTGAACGTGCAATTCCCATATTTGAAACAATTCATCCTGGATGTATTGCAGTTTTTGCATTTGATAATTCCACTTCTCATGGTGCATTCAGTTCAGATGCTTTAATTGCAAATCGTATGAATGTAGGATCTGGTGGTAAACAACCAAAAATGAGAGATACTATTTTTAATGATCAAATCCAAACCATGAACTTTCCTGATAATTATTCAAATCCTTTACTTTGTGGTAAACCAAAAGGAATGAGACAAATTTTACATGAGTGCAATTTATTAACACCTAACTTAAAAGGATTTTGTCAAAATAAGAATTCAAAAGAAATAATTGTTGCATGCAACATATTTTAGCAAAACAATTAGATTTTATTGCTCAAAAATGTTTAATCCAAGAAACAATAGAAGCAAAAGGTCACAAAATTATTTTTTATCCCAAATTTCATTGTGAACTTAAGTATATCAAAATGTATTGGGGGCTGCAAAACGATATGCACGAAACAATTGTGANTATTAATTAAACAGGTAATTTTATTTTATTTATTTTATTAAAATAAATTTATAAGAAAATATATTAATTAAAAGTTAATATTTAGATAGTTGAACGTGCAATTCCCATATTTGAAACAATTCATCCTGGATGTATTGCAGTTTTTGCATTTGATAATTCCACTTCTCATGGTGCATTCAGTTCAGATGCTTTAATTGCAAATCGTATGAATGTAGGATCTGGTGGTAAACAACCAAAAATGAGAGATACTATTTTTAATGATCAAATCCAAACTATGAATTTTCCTGATAATTATTCAAATCCTTTACTTTGTGGTAAACCAAAAGGAATGAGACAAATTTTACATGAGTGCAATTTATTAACACCTAACTTAAAAGGATTTTGTCAAAATAAGAATTCAAAAGAAATAATTGTTGCATGCAACATATTTTAGCAAAACAATTAGATTTTATTGCTCAAAAATGTTTAATCCAAGAAACAATAGAAGCAAAAGGTCACAAAATTATTTTTTATCCCAAATTTCATTGTGAACTTAAGTATATCAAAATGTATTGGGGGCTGCAAAACGATATGCACGAAACAATTGTGATTACACTTGGAAAGGTTTGAAACAAGTTGTTCCTATTGCATTGGATTCAGTTCCTTTACTTCACATTAGAGCATTTGCTCAAAAATCTTATAGGTATATGGATGCTTATAAAAATGGATTAAATGCAAAACAAGCAGAATATGCTATAAAAAAATATAAAAGACACCGTATAATTCCCAAATTAATTATTAATAATATTGAATAAAAAACTTAATTTCGATCAAATTTAAAATTCTAATTTTAACCAAAATTATAATTCTATCTTGTAACGTTGGCTATAAAATCACATGATATTTACGATTCAAATTTGGCCACTAATATTAATAGTTGCTGTGATTAGATGACTCGAGCTGTAGTAGTTTTCAAGTATTTTATAATAGGTTTAATTTTCATTTTTCCATTGAGGTTCTCGTCTTGAAATACTCGACAAAATAAAAGAAGTAAAATCATAATTTTTAAATATCCTAATTTTAGTTCCCAATTAATGTTATAAAATCCTTCCAGCGTATATGTTCTATATATTCTGCTATATATATTTATTTTATAATAAATGTTACAATTTAAAAACAAATCTGGTATTAATAAGTATTTAGTCTTTATTTAAATTTAAAATTATTATCGACTTTTTTTTTTAATGTTATATCCTATTGGCACCTCTATTCCATTGTTGATTTTTAATGTTATATCCTATTGGCACCTCTGTTCCATTGTTGATTTTTAACATCCCGTTCTTCTATCGGTAAGAATTGGTATATTAAATATCCATGAGGAGTTGATGATTTATGTGAACAAGTTCTAAAGAAAATAAAAAAAAGCATTAAGTAAAATAAATAATCATCATTATTAATGATGTGATGCTACTACTTTCAAATCTAGCAAAAATCGACTTCCTCTTCTGGAACTACTAATTACAAAGTGAAAGATAAAAAGCAAAGAATTCTTGGGTATGAAATTTATTCAAATAATAAGTAAAATTTTCATTCATTTTAATTCGCTCATTTTTATTATTAATGACTTATTTTTTAATTTTTGATTATTTATTTAAATATCTAGTAGTAAGCATTATAGGTGAGTATTATTATTATTATTAATTGATACGAATTAATTTTTAAATAGGTAAAATATTATAGAATAACAAGTTATAATGATTTTATTATACAATTCTATTAGCAGAATGCTAATATGGGAATTTACACAGGTCATAAGTCATTTTTAAATAGTCTTCATAATGCGCAATATCAAAAGTTTATTAAGACCAAAATTTTTTATAGAAATTTATTATTTCTAAAATTGGTACTAATGAATTTCTTCTTTGAAATGAAGAATTTACTTACGTTCTCCATAGAATGGAATGGATGCATTTATCAAATTTAGAAAGACTAAATATTCTTTGTTATATATTAATAAAATTTAATCGTTGTTATAAACTTCATTGTTATTTTGAATAATTAGTTTATAAGCTATCTTCGTTATATATATCATATTTTATGTCAATAATAAATGTAATAATAAATGTAATAGATACATTCACATTCAAAAACAATTTTCAAGATCAGCATATGTAAGATGATTCTGAAATTTTTTAAAAAAAAAATTCAAACACAGAAACAATATTGAGATACCTAGAAAATGTCTTGATCATTTTCTGGTAATGTAAGAACAAATACTACAAAAGTTTACAATATAAATTTTATACGTGGAAGTCACTTTGTAAATCCAACAAAAATATTATTAATGTTAGAAAATATAGAGTTATATTGTAAGCATTTCAATAATTATATCTCAATATTTTTTATTCGTCCACGTCCATAACCATTTATTAATTTGAAGAATTGATCAATAAGATATTCTGAAATGACAAACAAAATATAATAATATTATATTTTTAGCGTCAAGTGAAATTGATTGTGAATATTAAATAAATTTACGATACAAAAATATACACTTCAGACTATGCAATGTTAGATTCAATGTCAAGAATTAAAATACGCAATATAACATTGCGTTTATATTTGTAAAAGATAACATTAAATTGATAAATTCATTTATGGGCAAGCAAAAGTTTTATGTTTATTTGGTAATACAAAAATAAAAATAATTATTTTTTATTATTTAAGATTTTAAATGCTTCATAGAAACTAATAATTTTCTTAAAGGTTTTTCGTAAAAATTGTCATCATCTTCATATCAGAAACTACCATTATCTTAGATATATTACTATTTAAAAAAAGTCAAATCCAAAATATGGTCCATTCTTATTTTGATCGTTTTTGCATACATTAAGAATCACAAATTCAGCTCTTTTAGAAGATCATCAGTTTTAATGAGAAAATGAAACTGTCATTTGTTTCCATCAATTTATCATAATTATGAGTATTATCCATGCTAAAGGATTATGACTCCGATAATTTCATCAGTTTCGCCCCAACAACTGTATGATAATGATCATGGTAGATATTCCAAAATGTTTGTAGAGCAAACCCATCTTTAGTATGTTCAAATTTATAATTGTTCTACGGTCAATCAACTAAAAGTTTCTGCAGCATGATCTTTAGAAATGTTGGTTGAATCAGGTTCTTTTTGTTCATTTATACGAGGTAATTCTTTAACCAAAACTGATCATGCTGGTAAAATAATTGATTTTATTGGACCGTCGGAAGCTGCTAGATATCTTCTTTTTATAATAAATTTCAATATTTGCAATCTGAAAGTAACGAATATGTGGTAGGCATTGTTGTGAAAATGTCCAATCTTCAGGGTTTGTAGAGAGAATAGAATTCTGAGCAATTCCCCCACTTGATAACGTAGCTCCAAATTTAAACTTCTTTCATTTGCAAATCGTCTCGTTTGAGAAGAGATACTAGTGAAGATTCTGGAAGAGAAGTGAAATCTGAACTACAAAAATAAGATTGGGATACTTAACTACAATATCATTACAAAATTTTTCTAAATTATTAAAGTTTTCTTTGACAAAAATAGTATTGTAGAATAAAGTAAAATGGGGGTTCAACCAAGAAGCTTTATCTTCAATAAGAATAGTTTCTAATTTGTTGGATAATTAAGCAAGTTCAAATTCATTAGCAGCTAACATTAAGTTAAAAATAAATATGGTTTCAACATTTTTTAAAATATATCTACGTAAAAAAATAATAATAAACTAATGAAATGATAATACTATAAACAAATTAAAAATTTTCAATATAAGTAATAAAGTTTTTTATATTGATAATAACTTACTTAAGAATGATATCAAAAATTTGAGCTAAAATTTTTGACTTTGTAANATATGTGGTAGGCATTGTTGTGAAAATGTCCAATCTTCAGGGTTTGTAGAGAGAATAGAATTCTGAGCAATTCCCCCACTTGATAACGTAGCTCCAAATTTAAACTTCTTTCATTTGCAAATCGTCTCGTTTGAGAAGAGATACTAGTGAAGATTCTGGAAGAGAAGTGAAATCTGAACTACAAAAATAAGATTGGGATACTTAACTACAATATCATTACAAAATTTTTCTAAATTATTAAAGTTTTCTTTGACAAAAATAGTATTGTAGAATAAAGTAAAATGGGGGTTCAACCAAGAAGCTTTATCTTCAATAAGAATAGTTTCTAATTTGTTGGATAATTAAGCAAGTTCAAATTCATTAGCAGCTAACATTAAGTTAAAAATAAATATGGTTTCAACATTTTTTAAAATATATCTACGTAAAAAAATAATAATAAACTAATGAAATGATAATACTATAAACAAATTAAAAATTTTCAATATAAGTAATAAAGTTTTTTATATTGATAATAACTTACTTAAGAATGATATCAAAAATTTGAGCTAAAATTTTTGACTTTGTAATTAATATTATCCCCATTTGGTTGAATATTTTCTAACTCCTTACTGAATAAACTATCGAAATTTCAATACATTAGAATGTACCGTCAAAGATTTTTCTTTATTTTTAACTTGAATGATTACATTGTAATCACCTTAAGAAGTTCAATAACTTGTCAAAAAAAAAATTTAAAGATATTTTCTTTTGCAAAATTATTGAGTTGAAAAAAAGGGAAAGAAATGAATCGGTTAACAAAATTGGAAACAATAATTTATATGATTGTTAGTATAATAGATTAATGGCACATCACTATTTTACTTCACGATGCCGTGCTTGATATAGGGTGCTGATTGAATTACGGAGAAAACTAGTTTAAATATTAAAAATCAGAATTTGTTAATACACTACTTTGAATAATTGTTCTTAAGAAATTGTTAGTTGATGTGATTTTAGAATATAGATTGTTTAGAAGAAACCTTTAATAAATAAATAGAAATTTTTTATCTTCATTTGGAAAAAAAATAAATAATTCTATGATAATGATCATTTCTTATTTTTTATTTGCCTACAGAAATTCAGAAAATCAAACTAATTCTAATGACGAGAGCCTACCACCAATATGCAAGACAATTCAGAGAATCAATCTAATCAAAATAGCAGGAATGATACCAACATGCCACGCAAGGAAATGTCACTACTCGAAGCCAGGCCATTGAGCTGTCTGTTCAATAAGAAATTCATCGAGATATTCATCCCCATGAGCAAGATATGTTTGTAGAGCTTATTACACCTGTTAGGGAAGAATCTGCTGAGAATAATGATGTAACTGAGGATGATTCTTGACTTCAATGTCAGAAATTTTAGCATGCTTATACCAAAAAGTATATGGTGTGGAGATGTGTGCAATGAAAGCCAACCGAGAGATTTCATGTTATAATCACTGTGAAGAGAGAGTCGAGGAGATTATGAACACCCAGAGAGGTCGATTTGCCAGAGACACATGTCCGATGATCAAAATTGGCAGACAAATATTCCTGCTTGTTTTTGGTATTTGCAAATATTCCTTGCCATATTTTCCAAAAAATTGCCAGTTTTTCCTGACTCAACCTGTGATGACAAAATAGAGTACTTTCTTGGAAGGTTTATCGGCATTGATGGAGACTAAATCGGCAAAAATTTTTTAATAGTTATATCTCTCATCTTCACTTTATTCATCAATTGAAGTATCAATTGAAGGACTTGAATTAATAAAGCAACAGTATCCTCGTTAAATCATCAACTCTATATTTAACAAAATACCAGAGATTAAATAAAATTTATTGTAAAATCATATCAAGGAAATAAAACTCTACGTACCAATTAACAGGATTTTTTATATCACGTTCATCAGTACTTTTGAGGAATTCCAAAAGATCTCCAACTTGATTCTTTAATCAAAGGCCAGCGCAGCAGATATCGTTATCAATTTTAGCAGGATTTTCATTGTTATTTAACTTTCCAAGGGTTAAAATATCATCTTGCAACCCAATTTGGTACAGATGCAAGTCGTTTAAGCAGTTATTGTGTTTTTGGTTTTTACTGAGAATAACATAATTTTCCATTAACTTAAGTTCGAGTTCTACACTTTTTACATCTTTCCAGAGGGAAGCAGCATCGGAACATTTTAATTTCTCCCAATCTTGACCTTTATATTGCTCACATGATTGAGAAAATCTTTCCAGTGCTTTAGTAAGTATCATTTTTGTGATATCTTCAACTGTCAACATTTCTGCTACGTCACTAAGAAGTGAATTGAAATGTTTGCAAATGTTCGAGATTCAGCAATCCGCGTACTTTTCTTGCCATTTCTATTGTTTCACTATGAAATTCTCAATGGGATACCATCTTAGATTCAGTATCTATTTTTGAAATATTATATCCGAAACCTTTGTTATTGTGTAGAAGATCTCGGAATATGTTTTAAGTTCATTTAAGGTGGACTCGCAATTTTGCATTGGCTTTCTAGCAGCATTAATAAAATTAAATGATTGAATTTCATTATATGCTCACTACGTGATGTTTCTTAAAGTACTTATCCATAATTAATTTTCAATCTATCCATCCTATTAGTATTTGTATTCAACAAATAGATTTTATCTAGGAACTTACGATATTAAAAATTTTTGCTGAATTGAGTGATTCTAGAATAATACCAAAATTAGGTTCTTCAACAAAGAACGCACCACTGTTACATTTATTATCGCAATACAACAAATATAAATACATTTTATACATATTCTAATAATGTAAAAAGGGTAATTTTTCGGGCTTCGGAGATAGTTATTTATAAAATAAATCGTTGAAGTTAATATAGCTGGTTAAAATATTAAATATTAATCAATCTTAATAATTAGAATAAAATTATTAAATTACAAACATTCAAATTATTATTATGATATTTTTATTTATTATTATATGATGTTACTTTGTTAACATTATTCGTATTATTCTCTTCTCTTTATCTTTACCTTAATCGCGTTAAATAAATAAATATAGTGATATGTATTGCATTATTATTATTCATATTATTTATTAAAGTTAAATAAATTTAATATTAAAAGTTTACAAATATTAAAGCACAATAAAGTTTTCTTAATAGAATAGAAACATATAATTTAATAAGAACTCTTAAAAAAACCTTAAAATTCATACAGGTTGATCAAAAAAAAAAAATCGAGAAATTAGATTTGCCAAAAAATTTTTGTCTGCCAGAGAAAAAAGATGTTCGCCAAAGTGAAAAAAAGGAAGGAAATCAAGGGAAGCCAATTCCATTAATTATGTCATTATTATTATTGTAATTATTATTATTGTAATTATTATTATTATAATTACTATTATTGTAATTATTATTATTGTAATTATTATTATTGTAATTAGTATTATTGTAATTGTTATTATTGTAATTATTATAACGTCGCCTATAGAAACGTCGTCTTTTGTCTTTATTAACATTATTAAATTCAATCGCTAGTAAGTCAAATGCTCTTCTTTTATCAGTCGACATCGAACTCCAAAGATCGCGAAAAAGGTCTTTGGTGAGCGGAATCGGCTCGTCTTTTAAATGAATTTCAAGTTGTATGAAACAAACATTTTGTCCACTCAAGGGTACTTCGCTTTCCCTCATATAGTGAATTAAATCGTGAGCATTTAATAAAGGGTGATTTAATAGTAATGATATTAAATTCATATTTAATGTATACATATTTATATTATGTTATTGTTTTTCGATAATAAAAATTATGAAATTATAAAAATTGCAAATTTATAAAAATTGTAAAAATTAAAAAGTTATAAAATAAATATGTTATATATAAATAATATGATAATATAATAAGTAAGAAATTGATGATATGATAATATAGTAAGTAAGAAATTAAAAGGACGGGAGCGTGGGGGGTTTTTTTTGTCCTTATTTATAATAAAAAAAAATCATACCTTCATTACTAGAATAGGTTAACAGCAAGTGGCTAAAATATCTTCTGGCCTTGATCGTTTTAACATTCTGTAAATTTAAGGCGTAATCATCGATAACAATTATAAATAAATTAAAGTTTCGCACCATATGACAATAAATTACGCGCAGTATTTTTATATTTCATATACATATTTCGTATAATTTGAAGAATTTTGAAAATAGCAGATAGAAGTTGTATTACTCTCTAATCTCTCAAATCTCTTTAATATATCACAATTTTTATGTGTTAGGGCTTTCCCCATAATTAATTAAGATTCATTATTATTATTATCATTATTATTAACAAGTATGCCACGCGAACATACACAGGTGACGTAAATGTGTAGATCACATATATTTTTAGAATTTAATTAATTTAATTTAATGATTCATTTACAGTTAATCTGATATATAATTATATAATTTAATTTATTTAAAGATCCGATTTATTTTAATGCTTTCCTTATCATACTGGTCATACGTTTCAAATATTAAAAAAATGGTGGCTTGAATTTTGGGTTCAAATTTACAAAACGAATTTTTTAAATAAAAATAATATAAATGATAAGAAATAATTATAGAAAACCCAGTGCAAAGATTTACTCATGAGTCAAAAAAAAAAAAAAAGAAAAAGAAATAATCAAATCAAAATTTAAAGCTAATTTATATTTTAATTATTTGTTATATGTGCATGATTTGGAAATTAATTTTTAATTGTAAAAACGTGTTCTAAATATATTATCTTTTGTACAAATGTGCAAACGGACTTAGAACAATATAAAATTATTTAAAATTAAGAATATTATTATAATGACAAAATAAATATAGGTTAAACGTAAATAAATAATAATAATAATGCAATTACCAGTACAGTAAACCAGTTTTTTTATTATTAAAATATTATAAATACTCAAGTCACTTTATAATCACATCATCGGGACCAATAAAAAAAAAGCGATTATAAGCAATTGTGATTACATCGAGACTTTTTTAAATAGTATTAATATGTATAGGTTCTTAGAGCATGTGACTAATGTGATTATAAAAAATCAGTGATTACATAAAATTTTTTACATAGCATTAATAGGTAAAAGTGTGATTATAAAAAATTTTAATATGAGTGATTATATAACATGTGATTATAGAGATTTGAAAATCCGGTGAAAATTTANATATTAAAAAAATGGTGGCTTGAATTTTGGGTTCAAATTTACAAAACGAATTTTTTAAATAAAAATAATATAAATGATAAGAAATAATTATAGAAAACCCAGTGCAAAGATTTACTCATGAGTCAAAAAAAAAAAAAAAGAAAAAGAAATAATCAAATCAAAATTTAAAGCTAATTTATATTTTAATTATTTGTTATATGTGCATGATTTGGAAATTAATTTTTAATTGTAAAAACGTGTTCTAAATATATTATCTTTTGTACAAATGTGCAAACGGACTTAGAACAATATAAAATTATTTAAAATTAAGAATATTATTATAATGACAAAATAAATATAGGTTAAACGTAAATAAATAATAATAATAATGCAATTACCAGTACAGTAAACCAGTTTTTTTATTATTAAAATATTATAAATACTCAAGTCACTTTATAATCACATCATCGGGACCAATAAAAAAAAAGCGATTATAAGCAATTGTGATTACATCGAGACTTTTTTAAATAGTATTAATATGTATAGGTTCTTAGAGCATGTGACTAATGTGATTATAAAAAATCAGTGATTACATAAAATTTTTTACATAGCATTAATAGGTAAAAGTGTGATTATAAAAAATTTTAATATGAGTGATTATATAACATGTGATTATAGAGATTTGAAAATCCGGTGAAAATTTACGTTTATTCCGTCATGAGACCTTGGCGTTTTTTGTTCTTTTATTTATTTTACTTTTTCATATTTATCATTATCATTTCCAGTTTACAAGTTTTTTACGCCTCGTGAATTATTACTTTGTTACTTTGTTACTTAAATTTTAAAATTTTTATTATTTCATTATTCAACATTGTTTATTATTCCCCATTTTACGCCTACTTCTTTTTATATATTTATTATCGGGAGCGCATATTATTGTTATCTTTGAAATGAGATAAAATCTCAAGTTCTCCCGTTTTTTTTCATATAATTCTTACCACATTAATCGAAAATATCTTATCTGAACCTTAATTGGCCATCAGGAAATTATTTTATTCATAGTATTCATGTAAGCCGCATGTAAACCACATATAATATATTACACGCAATATGCATGTAAACTACATATCGGTACATGCAGTTTACGCGGTTTACATGTAAACTACGTATAATATGCATATATATTGCGTGTAATATATTATATGAATACTATGAATAAAATAATTTCCTGATGACTTATATGCTTTTATTATCGATTTAATAAGTGTAATCGATTTACATAATAAATACTACCAGATTAAGTTTTATCAAAACTGGGTAAATATCAATAGTATAATAATAATTTAGGACGCTACTAGATCTGACAAATAAAATTACTGGATTTTGTGATCTTGTAATTGGCTAAAGATCAAAAAATCATAGGGAATTTACTTACTAAAAATTTCATGATTTCTTTTCTATTTTAACCTAAAATTCGTGATGACAAAATTATTATTAATGAAACAAGGGTTCAGGGTCAGGGGACTTTATATATACTGAATTATATTTCACTTAAATTTACTGAAATTTTAATTGCTAGTAAAGCTTTAATATTTCAAAAGTGATATTGAAAGTTTGATTAATAAAGGAAGAAAAATATTGGTTGTATAAATTGCTTATACTGTTTCTTGGAACAATCTTCATTTTTTTAATTCTTTTATGAAAATTCATATAAATAATTTATTTATTTTATTACAGGACAGGTATCTTTGAAAAGGTAAAAAAGATTCTCGTTTATATTACAGTGTTGATGTATGATTGATAAATTAATAATGCATTTTATCTTGTACATGAAAGGATTATTTATTCTCAGTTTTTGTTTTTTACTTTTATTAGTAATCGTTATAATCCAAAAAAAAAAAAATAGTAATTTGATCAGAATTTATTTAATTTCCTATTATTAATATTAAAAAAATTTTTTCTTAATTCAAATAGATTAAGACTTAATTCTTTTTCGACCAAGTAAAAATTATTTTTAGGATTATCTCCAGCATTTTCCTAATATTTCTTTTATTCTCTTCAATATTATTTCTGTATATTATTCGTATAATGTTTATTTATTTATTTTTTATTCTCTTCAACATTATGCATGTATATTAATAATATGATGTTACTTTGTTAATATTATTCATATTATTCTCTTCTCTTTATCTTGACCTTAATCGCATACTTTATCAGTTAAATATATAAAGTTTTCTTAATAGATATAATTTAATAAGAACTCTTAAAAAAAATCTTAAAATTCATACATGTTGATCAAAAAAAAAAATCGAAAGAAATCGGTACCAAAAAAAAAAAAAAATCGAGAAACGAAAATTATTAGATTTGCCAAAAATTTTTTATCTGCCAGAGAAAAAAGATGTTCACCAAAGTGAAAAAAAGGAAGGAAATCAAGGGAAGCTAATTCCATTAATTATGTCGTTATTATTATTGTAATTATTATAATTATTATAATTATTATAATGTCGCCTATAGAAACGTCGTCTTTTGTCTTTNTTTATTCTCTTCAATATTATTTCTGTATATTATTCGTATAATGTTTATTTATTTATTTTTTATTCTCTTCAACATTATGCATGTATATTAATAATATGATGTTACTTTGTTAATATTATTCATATTATTCTCTTCTCTTTATCTTGACCTTAATCGCATACTTTATCAGTTAAATATATAAAGTTTTCTTAATAGATATAATTTAATAAGAACTCTTAAAAAAAATCTTAAAATTCATACATGTTGATCAAAAAAAAAAATCGAAAGAAATCGGTACCAAAAAAAAAAAAAAATCGAGAAACGAAAATTATTAGATTTGCCAAAAATTTTTTATCTGCCAGAGAAAAAAGATGTTCACCAAAGTGAAAAAAAGGAAGGAAATCAAGGGAAGCTAATTCCATTAATTATGTCGTTATTATTATTGTAATTATTATAATTATTATAATTATTATAATGTCGCCTATAGAAACGTCGTCTTTTGTCTTTGTTAATACTATTAACTTCTATCGCAAGTAAGTCAAATGCTCTTCTTTTATCAGTTGACATCGAACTCCAAAGATCGCGAAAAAGGTCTTTGGTAAGTGGAATGGGTTTATTTTTTAAATGAATTTCAAGTTGTAGGAAACAAACGTTTTGTCCACTCAATAATACTTCGCTTTCCCTCAAATGGCGAATTAAATCGTGAGCATTTAAAGGGTGATTTAATAGTAAATTTAATAGTAATGATATTAAATCCATATTTAATGTATACATATTTATATTATGTTATTGTTTTTCGATAATAAAAATTATGAAATTATAAAAATTATGAAATTATAAAAATTGCGAATTTATAAAAATTGAAAAAAGTCAAATATGTATGTTAAATATAAATTATAAATAATGATAATATAATAAGTAAGAAATTGAAAGGACGGAGGCATGAATTTTTTTTTGTCTTTATTTATAATAAAAAAAATCGTACCTTCATTACTAGAATAGGTTAACAGCAAGTGATTAAAAATATCTCCTAAGAATTCACGGCAAAGATAAAGATTATAAATAAATTAAAGTTTTGAGAAGAAGTTGTATTACTCTTTAATCTCTTTAATCTCTTTAATATATCACAATTGATTACAATTGAAGAACGCCAATGAAGTTTAATACCTTATGTGGTGGTAGGGCTTTCCTCATAATTAATTAAATTCATTATTATTATCATCATCATCATTATTATTAACAAGTATTACGCGCAGTCAGAAAAATTTTACACAAATGACGTCTCATTTTATCTACGAATCTGTAATGTGTAGATCACATATTAAAATATCTAATATAAAGATTGACATGATGTTTTGGTGTTTTTCCTATCGTTTTGGTCATGAGTTAAATTCCTAAAAAAAAATTGAATGACTTTTTTTATAAAGAATATAAATTTTTAATAAAAATAATATAACCGATAAGAAATAATTATAGGAAACCCAGTACAAAGATAAAAGAAAAAAACTGTTCTATTTATTTGAGTGTAGTGTTTACTCACACTTATGAACCAGAAAAAAAAAGAAATTGTCAAATCAAAATTTTAAGCTAATTATTCGGATAAATCCTTTCTTTTTTGATAATTTTTAATTATAATCGAAACGAGTTCTAAATATAACTATTTATTTCCCTTTTGAAACAAACAAACTTTCTTGTCAAACCTTAAAACAATATGAAATTATTAAAAAGATTGTTTAAAAAAATTATTTGAATGTTATTATAAAGAGAGATAAAAATAAATATAAAAGGCAATGCAATTACCAGTTAAACCAGTTTTTTTTTATTATTAAAATATTATAAATATTTATATTAAAAATCTTAACATTCGATTAATGAAATTTCGTCATGAGACCTTACATTTATCATTTTCATTTCCAGTTTAAATGTTTTTTAAATTACTTGTTAACTTTGTTTATTTTTTTATCATTATCATCATTGTTTATCACTTATTAATTGACATCATACCTATAAATAAAACAAATATATCTGATGGATAAAAGTTTATCCATATTTTGTAATAATTCATGAATTCAAGGAAAGGATTTTTAGCAAAAAAAAATATGTTATCATCATTCCACCATTTTACGCCTACTTCTTTATTAATATTTTTATTGGGAGCATATATTATTATCATCTTTGAAAGAAAATAAAATCACACGTTCGCCACGTAATTTTTATCACATTAATTCGAACAAATCGAAAATATAAATAACTATCTTATCTGTACCTTAGATATGCTGTAATCGATTTACATAACAAATATATTAATATATTTTACTATCAATTTATTTGTATTTGTTACAGTTTATTAATATATAAATTTAATGATTTTTTGATAACGGTAACGTATAAATATTCACATATTTGCATTAAAAAGATATAATTGAATTTTATATTTCTACTGAAAAAGGAAATTGTTAGTAAAAAGAAAATAGTTAGCTTTCGACTAGAAATTATATTCTCGCAACAAAAATAAAAGCGATTTAATTGGTCAAAGATCAAAATTCAAAAAGGAGGAAATTTTGACTATGAAACATCTTTTTCAGGTTGTAAGAAAAAATGCTCTTTGTAATTTTTTATATTAAACTTCATCATTCTTAACCCGAACACAGGCCCTGACCCTAAATTAAATTTCTACCAAATTTACTTACTAAATTTCATTTATACTAATGAATTTGTTCAGGGTTTATTGAGTTTGCCATTATATATTTTACAATTTAAAAATACTATGCATTTAGGATTTATCTCTTACATGACTTGATAAGAATGTTAGATTTAAATATTCAATTCAGCAATTTCATTTTCTGAAAAATCAAGTTCATTGTTATTTATTGAATTATATTTCACCTAGATGTACTAAAATTTTAATTGCTAATATTTCAAGGGTGGTATTGAAAGTTTAATTTAATTAATAAAGGAAGGAAGAAAGAAAGATGTTGGTTTTATAAGTTGCATATAATGTTTCTTGGTACAATCATCATTTTTTTTTATTCTTGTATGAAAATTCATATAAATAAATTTATTTATTTTATTACAGGTATCTTTAAAAAGGTAAAAAATATTCTCGTTTATATTACGGTATTGATGTATAATTGTTAAATTAATCATTGTACATGAAAGGTCAGTTTTTGTTTTTAATTTGTATTAGTAATTTATGTTTTGAAATTTATAATCCAAAAAAAAAAAATAGTTTGACACTAATACAATTTGAGTAAAAGTTACATTGTATGCTCAATTTGGAAACTAATTTTATATTCATTAAAATTTATTTATTATTTATTTTAAATATTTATAATAAATTGGTTTGGAGTTTTTAAGGAAAATCGCTCCTTTTGAAAAGGAGATGATCTTTGTTTTTTAAAAATAATATTTTCTTTTTTTTTTTTTTTTTTTTTTT